>CADCXT010002654.1:0-16044 GCA_902806775.1 Microtus agrestis | reverse complement strand
TGTAAAGATAGTCTTGCCAAGGTGGGGATTAGAAATTGTCTCTGAAAAGATTCAAAGAGGAAATTCTATTAATTACCTAGGTTACAGAATAGGGTTAGAGAAAATTAAAACGCAAAAGGCACAAATTAGGAGAGACCGGTTAAAGACTCTTAATGACTTCCAAAGATTGTTAGGAGACATTTCCAGTCTACGACCAGCTGTTGGGATAACACCTGATCTAATAGTTTATTTAAACAAAACCTTAGATGGTGATAACGATTTGAATAGTCCAAGAAAACTGACAGCTGAAGCAGAAAAGGCACTGACCATGAATTGAGGAAAAATTACAGGAGGCACATGTGGATAGGGTGAACCCAAATCTTAGCTGGATCCTAGTCATATTGCCTTCCAGAATTTCTCCTACAGAGATTCTAATGCAGAGGGAAGATATTATTTTAGAGTGGATATTTATACCTAATAAACCAAGTAAAAATTAAAAACTTATGTGGAAGAAGTCTCTGAATTAATTATAAAAGGTAAGCTGAGACTTCGTCAACTAGCAGGTATAGACCCAGCAGAAATTATAGTGCCTTTTACTACTGAAGAAATAAAAAAGTTATGGGAAGACAATGAACTGTGGCAAAGAGCTTGTGCTAATTTTTTGGGAGAAATTAATAGCAACTATTCCAAAAGTGGTATACTTAACCTCATAAAGAGAACTTCTTGGATTCTTCCTAGAATTGTACGTGATGCTCCAATAACTGGAGCCCGTACGTTCTATACTGATGCAAATAAATCAGGGAAAGCAGGTTACAAGTCAGATGAATTGAGTAAGGTGGAACAAAGCCCTTATAATTCTGTTCAGAAGGCAGAATCATATGCCATTTTTATGGTGCTAAGGGATTTTAAGGAACCTCTTAATATAGTTACAGATTCACAATATGCAGAAAGAGTTATCTTGCATATTGAAACCGCTGAATTTATACCAGATGACACAGAGTTGACTTCATTGTTTATCCAGGTACAAGACATAATCAGGAACAGGCTTTGTCCGATGTACATAACACACATCCATTCCCATTCAGGTCTGCCTGGTCCTCTAGCCCAAGGCAACGCTGAGATTGATCAATTATTGATTGGAAGTGTGTTTCAGGCCACAGAATTTCATAAGAAGCATCATGTCAATAGTAAAGGCCTAAAGAAAGAATTTTCCATTACTTGGCAACAAGCTAAGGACATTATAAAGAGATGTCCTACTTGTTCTTTCTAAAATCAAACACCGTTGCCTGCAGGGAGTAACCCAAAGGGTACTAAGAGAAATGAAATCTGACAGATGGATGTGTTTCACTTTATGGAATTTGGTAAATTAAAATATGTACACCACACCATAGACACGTATTCAGGTTTTCAATGGGCTACTGCCCTGAGCTCAGAAAAGGCTGATTCAGTAATCACACATTCATTGGAAGTTATGGCCATCATGGGTATACCTGCACAAATAAAGACAGATAATGGTCCAGCATATGTATCTAAGAAAATGAAATGTTCTTTTGATTATTATAATATAAAACACATTACAGGTATACCAAATAATCCTACAGGTCAGGCAGTTATAGAAAGATCAAATCGTACTATAAAGGATATGCTAAACAAACAGAAAGGGACTGAAAATACCCCCAGAAATAGATTACATAATGCTTTATTAACCTTGAATTTTCTTAATTCTAATGAGAAAGGAATGACAGCAGCAGAAAGACATTGGATAATGGAAAAGTCTGCTGAACTAAATCAACCGATTTATTTCAAAGATGTGCTGACCTCTCAATGGAAGCCAGGAGATGTGCTACGTTGGGGAAGGGGTTTTGCTCTTGTTTCCACCGAGGAAGAAAAATTGTGGATACCATCAAAATTAATAAAGTTTCGATTTGAAGAGGAGAAACCTCTTGGAAAGGAGAAATGACAACTCATCCACAATGATGATATTCATATAGGTGGTAAGAAAAACATATAGAATGGGGGCAGGGTTTTGTTCTTATCTTCATAGGAAAACACTCATCTTTGAAAAATTCAAAGGACCCTGGATGTTTGGATACTGACAGATGGAAAAATACCTGCCCAATAGGAAATTTCAAAAAAACTGAATGGGTTGTGTAAGTAAAATCTATTAAACCATATTTCTAAATTTATAGAGCTGGTTTTAAAGTTGGACTCTGGCTCAGTCCCTCTCCAATTCCAAGCCTGTTGGTAATAGAAAAACCCAGAGTTTCTGGAGTTTCTGTCTCATGTCAAGAGCCATGATATGGGACAGAACGAAATATGAGTTTAGAAAATATCTTTTCTTTTCTTCATATCTATCATACTTTTCATTGAATATATCTATCCTGCCTTTCATTGAATATATATATATATATATATATATATATATATATATATATATATGTCTATATGATTAATGTTTAAGTTTTTTACAATAAAAAATGAGTCTTTCCTGAAGTGACATTTGAAGTTTCCAGGAAGAAGATGGGGCCCCACAACAACAACTTTACCTGGTTGATATGATGTCATGATACTGATAGCGCTAGTATAAGTCTTGTTTTGGGTACCAACTGCACAAGACGATCCCAACTTGGTTAGCTGAAATGATGCACATCTTGTACAACATTCTGGCCAGACCTCCACAAACTACTCAGAGACTATTTGCAATTTTAAAAGACATTGATCTTGAAATTTAACCATCATTTTACTTTCACAGGATCCCCCAGAAAGAACGTCACCCCCATGACAGCTGGAAGTAATTCTAGAGGACGAAGTCCGCTCTCCCAGTAAAGTTTGCCCCTGGGTTTAGGGACATCATTTAGGGGTTGGGAGGTTGGGGGAGGAATTTTATAAGCTCAGGGATCACTTTTTTTTAAAAAAAAAGAGGGATGATGGGATAATAGATTTATAATTGTGAGTTACTGTTTTTAGACAAATATATTGATATCGATTTTTGTATATTGATACAAAGTTAAATTATATTGACTATTGTATGCATGCATTTTTCTACCTCTGTTTAAAACATTTTTTATGTATTGACATATATTGTATTGATATATATATATATATATATTGTATATATTTATCATATTGCAGTGTACATTTCTACCTCTGATTAAGATACTCATATATTGTTTGTATATTTATATATATTTACCATATTGCAATGTATATTTGTACATTGTTTATATTTGGAGGTCATTGTCTCATTTGTTTCACAGTCGTTTATTGTCTTAGTCTTTAAGTTAGATAGATATTGAGAATTATATAGATTATAGTCATCTAAGTTTGTCATTTATAATTAGACTAATCAGGTTCTTTAGATATATAGAGATTATACTCAGTATAGATAGATAGTCTTCAACCTCTTCAAAGAGCTGTAGAAAATGGCCTTTAATCTAACTCAGAGTTTTACAGTAGTGAGACACAATTGCTCCTGGCAACACCGCTCTATTTCCGAGAGAATGTTGAGCACCAAAGACACTCCACCTGGAGCCTTTCTTTTTGGCAGAACTGGCCTTGGGGCAAAGAAATGCCCATACCTCAACCACTGACAAAGATACAGAGCGTACGTCAATGGATAAAACAGGACTGTCATATCCTGCCAAGACAGGGTAAGATGGTTTTGAAAAGTTGCTTGCCTTTGAAAATGGTATGTCAGTTATGTTAGGCCTTAGACAAAGTTGGTTGCTTTGATGCTGCAAACATGACTTTGGGTGATTGCCCAGGTAGCTAGTTGTCTCTGTGATTTGTTGCAGGTTTTGGAAGTTGTTTTACTAAACTTCCTAATTACCCAGGTAACATTATTTCCCTTCTCAGATATTCGATGGGGTTGAAGACTATATAAATGTAGTTACTTTTCTCTCACGACTTGGCCAAGTTATTTATTATACAAGACCTAAGCTAGTTAGAATAGGATATTTGTACTTATTGTATATAATCTTGTAGTAGGTTTAGAACTCTCTTACTTAAACAAAAGGGAGAGGTGTTGTGGGAGGTCCTTCTGCCCCTCCAGCCAATAGCTGCTGAGATACCAGCCCATTGGGGCGTGGTTTCTCTCCCTTTAAAAGAAGCGGCTACTTCCGCTCTCTCTTTACTTCCTGCTACGCCAGAGACTAGACTCCCTTCCTGGTTGTGCAGATGGCTGTTGTCTGGGAGGTGATCTGTAAGTTTTTTCGCCTGTAAATAAATAACACCCTATTAATCATAACTCCAAACTAGTGTGGCATTGTTCGTGAGTTATGCCTTCAACTGACTTTCATTTTTATTTCACATTGCCATTCCAACTGGAGGCAGAAACTTTATTTCAATCAATGTTGTGTCTTCTCTTGAAAGACCTCTGAAGCAGGGAGGCTCTCACTCAAGTCTCGGGATAACATGACCCCCCAGGAACTCACGAGAGACCATCCTTTGATGGAGGAGGGTCATCTTTCTATCTGTTGTTTCATTGGTTAAGTAATAAAGAAACTGCTTGGCCTCTGATGGGACAGAAAATTAGGTAGGTGGAGTAGACAGAACAGAATGCTGGGAGAAAGAAGCTGAGTCAGGAGTCGCCATGATTCTCCCACTCCAGACAGCTGCAGATTAAGATTTTACCTGGTAAGCCACCTCATGGGCTACACAGATTATTAAAAATGGGTTAGATCAATATGTAAGAGCTAGCCAATAAGAGGATAAAACTAATGGGGCCAAACAGTATTTAAAAGAATACAGTTTCCGTGTAATTATTTCGGATAAAGCTAGCCATGTGGGTGGCCAGGTGCCAGGAATGTAGCCCACAACTCATATTACTACAATCCTTGTTGCAATTGCATGAGGTTTATTGACAGGACAGGAACCAGTGCACTGTGGCTGAAACTCATTTCCCACTCAGGGGTAGAGAGTTCAACCCTGAGTACCTGGGAGAAGGGGTATTTAAGGGAAGAAATGATAAAATTCTGAAAATACCAGTGATCATTGAAACATTCCAAAAATACCAGTCATAATCACAAGGGGGTAACTCCCTGTTTCTCAAGATTATGATATAACTTTATCTTCAGCTAGTTCCTGAAACAGTCACTGAACTGGCTAATCTAGATTTTTGATACTTTTCTCCCTGCTTAGATTTTTGGCTCTATTTTTTTCTACTAGATTTTTGGCTCTATTTTTTCTTCTAGATTTTTGGCTCTATTTTTTTCTGCTAGAGGGGTCGGTCTAGATTTATCTGGTTCTTTCACTCTGACCATTCAGCCTCCCACCATCCCAACACTTTATAAAAGTCCCTATCTCTGGCATTGCATTTGCACTCCTGGAGCTTATGTAGGCTTACAGCATACCGCACTACAGCATGGGATGGCCATGCTTTCATAGCAACCATTTTTCTACTTTGTGTTCACTAAGATTGCCATGTTTTCCTCAACATGACATTTTTTAAACGATTCCTGCTTCAAAGGCAAATGTCAGTTCTCTTGTGTTCTTGTGAACTATCCCAGGTTCTCCTTGTGCTGGACAAAGAAATTTAGTAATGCCCTCTCTAAGTGCCTGTAGCATTTTGCTATACTGTGCCCTTCCTTCTTCTGGACTCCAAGACCTCTGATTTTTTATTCTCTACTGCTGGTATTAGATATAATGCTCCTTCTTTCATACATGCTGGTGTCTGGTCATAGACACTAGTCATCCCTTCCCTTCTCCCAGACTGCAAAACATTTATCTCCCTAGGGTCAGAAAAGGTGGTCCTTTCACCACCTTGGAATTTTGCAAGTCTATGTTGAATGAACTTTCTCCTCCTTTTTCATCCTATGGATTTTAAAGCTTGATGTCTTGGCCATTGTCATTGCAAAACATTGTTTTCTGAAACTTCTCCACCTTTTTGTAATAACATTCTTCCTCTAAGGTGTGGATACATGACTGGTTTGAAAGACCACAGGACAAGAATAAATGATTGGATTAGTCACATGCAAGATAAATATATCAAATTATTGCTTCAACTTTTTTTACATTATGTGACTAAACTAGTAGTCACAAAACCAAAATTTAATGAAGACAGTATAAAGTTGGCACTGTTCTTAGCATTTCAGATCAACTACTTCACCCAACACTTCAAGAACCTATAAAGAAGGTGCTGTTACTATCAACACTTGCACAGCACAGAATGTAAGGTAGAGACATTAATTGACTTTCCTTAGGTAGCATAGCTAGGAAGTGGTAGAGTCAAGACTAAAATCTAGGCAGGGACTCTTAAAATGTGGGGGTGTCGTGTCTCCCCCTCCCCCACTCATGGAGCAGCAGCGAGCTCCAGTGGATCCACAGGGCGGGCACCCTAGCAGCAGCAGAGTTCCCATGGGGGGAGGGGGAGGATGCGGAATTCCCAATAGCAGAGGTCGTATGTAAACAGACCCATAGACACAGAAAATAGCCATAAAACATTTATTGAGGGAGAGAGGGAGAGAGGGAGAGAGAGAGAGAGAGAGAGAGAGAGAGAGAGAGAGAGAGAGAGAGGAGAGAGCCAGAGAGACACACTCAATGCACACCAAGGGAACAGGAAGGGAAGGGTGAGTAGCAGCAGGAAGGTCAGAGGTAATGGGAGTGGGCGTGGCTTGCTCCCAAAGAGGAAGGAAACCACAGCAGGGACTACACAGTTCACATTTATAACCACACAACTGCCAGAAGCAAAGATCTGTATTTTGAGACCTGTATTTTGTTTATGCTGTCTTAAGTTCACAAGTTAAGTAAGATATTCACCTTTGCAGGGCAAGTTCCAGACCTAGGAAATTAACCTGGTATCTTATCTCCTAGTGAGATCTGCAGGCCCCAGGTTTTAGAAGTAATTAGCATTTCCTTTGTTAGTTATCAGTCATAGACCTCAGTGTTTCATCAGCTAGGGTCTTCTCCAGATGTGACAGTGCAGTTAGATCAAGGACATTCCAGCAGACCTGACTTTCCAGAATCCTGCCCTTCCCCCTGCCCTTTTGCTACAAAATGCTGCTGAGAAAAAATGAAGCTTGCAGCTTGATCAGAAAGCCAGACTTTCTGATGCCTCTTGCCCTTCCATTCCTCTTTCTCCTCCAATTTTATCAGGGACCCTCTGTTCGTGTCCCAATGGCTGGGACACACAACCACACAGCCTGCCCTGTGCTCAAAGCATTGCTGGTTTTAAAAACTAGGCACAACTATAACATTATTGTGTACTGTGTGTCTGAGAACCATGATTGTGAGGATTATCAAGCCCTTGCTGGTTTGTCAGGACAAAATAATATTGTTTAATGAAATTTCCAGAGTCAATCAATCTAACAGGCATTGTAAAATTGGCTGTAGGTTCCCACCTGATGCCTTATGGAAT
The DNA here is from genome assembly GCA_902806775.1 of Microtus agrestis. NCBI lineage: Eukaryota > Metazoa > Chordata > Mammalia > Rodentia > Cricetidae > Microtus > Microtus agrestis. The sequence continues at coordinate 8,711 of CADCXT010002654.1, read as the reverse complement.
CCTCAAAGCCCATTTCCTACTACTGAGAGCTCAGCACCCACACGCATGCTCTCAGACCTCATATTGCTTTGCTTAGGAAGCTCTCATGCCAACCTTTGAGTTCCTTCAAATTAACAAACTCTGTTGTACCCTAGTTCCATTACCTCTTTCTTTTGCCTAAAGTGTTCCCAATTGAAAGAATAGATAGAATAGATAAGTTAGCAAATTTGTGAGTGACAGGAAATTCATCATAACTTCATCCCATGAAGCGTTTCCTCTGGACATTATTTCCCAGACATGAAAGTCTCACTGGCTGTCAGCTTCTTCTCCCTACCAGACATGTAGTCACTTCATACAATAAATTCTCCCATGTGAAGCTCTTGCTTCCTGTTCTAGTACCCGGTCTTAGCTCATGTCACTAGGTGGTTTGTCCTATTTTAATTTACTTCAGAATATTATTTTAAGGTGTGATACCTTCATTGATGCTGTAGAATATTTGTTTAATTATGCAAAGATGCATTGCATTCTTTAAGTTGCTTTTGTTTAACTCTGTGAAGTTGTGTCAATTTGCCTGTTTAAAACACTTGGTTGGTCTAATAAAGAGGTGAATGGCTAATAGCTAGACAGGAGAAGGGATATGTGGCACCATGACAACAGGGGGAATAAATAGAAGGAGAAATCTGGGAAGAGAAGTTTAAGACGAAAGAGAAAAAGGAAGACTCCAGGGGCCTGCCACCTAGCTACACAAAAAAATCACAGAGAAAGAAGAAATGGTATGCAGAAATAGAGAAAGATAAAAGCCCAAAGGCAAAATATAAATAGGATAATTAAGAAGGGCTGACTAGAAACAAGCCAAACTAAGCCCTGGCATTTATAAGTAATAATAAGTCTCTGTCCCTGTGATTTATTTGAGAGTTGAGTGGTGGGCCTACCTCAAAGAGCCAAAAGAGTAAAAAGAGGAAAAAAAAAATACAGCTCCTTTAAGAGCAGGTAAGCAGCTTTTTCATGGTAAATAGCAACAACAACAACAACAAAATAAGTAAAATAGCATTTGCTGCATGCATTGGCATTCTAGAATTCCAGGGGATTGAATGTGGTTCCTGGTGATGCATCTCTGACCAGGCTGAAAGCCTTAGGCTTGGCTTTCACAACCAGTGTTTGGAGCAGAGTTAGCCACTAGAGCCATGAGGAGGAATCAGCTGTAGTTTAGCAGTTAAAAGTTTGTTCACACACGGACAAAAAAACTAGAGATATGCAGTGAAAAAGTTCCCGAAGGAAATAAGAAAACTCTAAACATGTCCCAATGTGTTTTACAATGTGTGTAGGCTACAGACAATCACAGAGAATAAGAAATAGTTAAAAAAAATCTTTAAAGAGAGAATAAAAGTAATAGAAAAGAAAAAAGTCACATAAAGATGGGAAATACATGGGGAATCTGGATCCTATATAGTATTGTGTTGATTCTGAATTTTTGGATTGCTAATAAGTAAAAGACAGCTGCTGGCAGATATGGGCTTGTGACCAGGACTGGAGAACTGAACCTACCTAGATACTTTTGAGCTATATTAACTTTAAAAAAGAAGTAAAAAATGTATTTTTCAAGTTAAGATTAAAAATGTTTTGGAGAATGCTTTTGCTTTTTCTCCCACAGGAGACAAGAAGCTGTGGATTCCTTCAGGAATAATATGGATCAGGTTTGAACAAGAGAGACCACATGAAACTTGACAAGTGATATATAACAAAAAAAGGTTATAGTCTTGCAGTACTTGGCCATTATCTCAAATTTTCTCAGGGACCCCTAAAAATTCCTTTGCCTGCAGACAGCAGCATGCAGTCTAGAGAAGATGATGTCCACATTCCCAGTTGTTGGAGGTGGGTGAGTGGTCTTTGGTTACTTGTTGGATTATAGGTACCTGATATCATTTAGTGGAAGATAGTATAGTAATATTAATTTAAAGTTATTTTTGTATATATGTTTCTACTCTTGTTTAAGGTATTGTACTTATGCAGTTCATTTAAAATGTAAATAAAAGTGCCAATTTTTAAAGCTATTATTATAAACTATTTAGGATAATAAAGAAACATAAGTTAGTAGTTAGTCATCAATAACAATAAAATTTGGAAATATGTTAGGCATGTTTTTAAGATCATATATGTAAGTTTTGAATCTTTGGTTTTGATGCCTGCCATACTGATGTAATAAGCCAAACAAACCAAATTATTAAATTCAGGTTTAATCAAAAGAGCAAACTTCTTAAAAGGATACAGCCTCCACATTACCTGGTCTGCCACCCCCTTTCATGCTCATAGACAGCACCTACAAATGGACTTTAACTCTGAAGTGCCCTAGGGACATCTGAAAATTTTTCTTTATATTGCTGAGATTGTTCTCTATCCTTCCTTATGCTTCTCGGGAGCTAGAAAAATCCAGCAATGTATCCTCTGGCTCTGCTGCCAGGGGTCAATACATTTTACGTTATCTTCAAGTATTTATCTTCAACACATTTTACTTTATCTTAAGGAAATCACGGGGATAGACTATGTTATGTTGGTTCCGTATTATTATTTTTTTTTACATATTTTGCCTTTCTCTCACAATGAAACCAAAGCCCTAGCAAAGGGTGTAATAAGAAAATTATTATTTGGTTTCTGTAATAGAAATAAACTGTGTTTTAGAGCGAGAAGAAAAAACAAGATGCACATATAAGACTGAGGAGTGGGGCCTTGGGATGGTGAAAAACAAACAAACAAGCAAAAAAAAAACACACACAGAGACTGGGGAGCAAGCAGCCAAGCCTGAGGCTTCACAGTTAAAAATTCATGTAGTATTTATTTATATTCTCTTCTGGTTCAGGCAGGATAATGGCTGCCTGTTTCCAAGGAAGAGGAGGGGATGGCTGGGTGTTAACCAGGGCAGACCCAGGCCAAAAGTGGATCCGAGATGCATTAGGTAAGATTTGTTATTTAACCTCCCTGGAGCCTGGAGGAAGATGACAGTACACTCTCAGGGTTAAATGAAGCATAGGTGACAAATTGAAAAATCCTAATGCTTCAATATCTGAAACTTCTGAGTACTGACAGGATATTCCTATAGAAAATTCCACACTTGCCATCTTGTGATGGTCATAGTCACTGAAAGGAACTGTATAATCATGCCATTACCCGAGGGTCTGCACAGAAGATCTACATGAAAGAGGAGTGAATTTACTGCTTAGTCTTGGGCCCCACTTCCAAGAGATCTCATTGTGCATATGCAAATGTTCAAAAATCTAAAATAGGGCGGACCGGGCTCAGGCCCAGGCACAGGCGGCAGCGGCGGACCGGGCTCAGGCTCAGGCCCAGGCAATAGCGGCGGTCCGGGCTCAAGCCCAGGCAGCAGCGGCAGACCGGGCTCAGGCCCGGGCGGCAGCGGCGGACTGGGCTCAAGCCCAGGCAGCAGCAGCGGACCAGGCTCAAGCCCAGGCCCAGGCAGCAGCGGCGGACCAGGCTCAAGCCCAGGACCAGGCAGCAGCGGCGGACCGGGCTCAGGCTCAGGCCCAGGCTGCAGCTGCGGACCAGGCTCAGGCCCAGGCGGCAGCAGCAGACCTGAGGGGACCTGAACGGCGATGGACGACTTGTGGGCTACCATGGTGGCAGGGACAGCAGGGACCGGTGCACAACACCAAGAGCAGATCTACCCACTACAATTAAAGCGAAGAGCACCCTTATAGAAATAGAGAAGAAGTACGACAAAAAGTTCGAAGAAATGAGTAAAAAGTTTGAAGAATTGAATAAATACGTACATGAGAACCTGGGAAACCAAGAAAAAACAAACAAACAGGTAATGGAAACAGTCCAAGAATTGAAAACTGAAATGGAAGCAAGGAAGAAAACACAAACTGAGGACCAGCTGGATATGGAAAATCTAGGTCAGCGAGCAGAGCCTACAGAAACAAGTATAACCAATAGAATACAAGAGATAGAAGAAAGAATCTCAGATTCTGAGGACACCATAGAGAAAATAAATGCACTGATCAAAGAAAACAGCAAAGCCAACAAATTCTCATCACAAAACATGCAGGAAATATGGGACACAATAAAAAGACCAAACATAAGAATAATAGGAATAGAAGAAGGAGAAGAGTCCCAGCTCAAAGGCCCAGAAAATATTTTTAACAAAATTATGGAAGAAAACTTTCCCAACATAAAGAAAGATATTCCTTTGAATATTCAAGAAGCATACAGAACACCAAACAGACTGGATCAAAGAAAAACATCCCCTCGCCATATAATAATCAAAACACAGAATATACAGGTTAAAGAAAGAATATTAAGAGCTGCAAAGGAAAAAGGCCAAGTAACTTATGAAGGTAAACCGATCAGACTTACACCAGACTTCTCTATGGAAACCATGAAAGCCAGAAGATCCTGGATAGAGGTACTTCAAAAACTAAGAGACCATGGATGCAGACCCAAACTTCTATACCCAACCAAGCTAGTGTTCACTATCAATGGAGAAAACAAGACATTCCAGGATAAGAAAAAATTTAAACAATACGTAGCCACAAATCCAGCGCTACAGAAGGTAATAGAAGGAAAATCGCAACCCAAGGAATCCAACACGGCCAACTCTGACTACAATAACTAAAGCATATAGCGAACCTACACCAGCACAACTCAAAGAAGGGACACACACAAACTCTACTACCAAAAACAATAAGAATATCTGGAGTAAACAACCACTGGTCATTAATATCACTTAATATTAATGGTCTCAATTCACCTATAAAAAGGCACAGGCTAAGAGATTGGATACGCAAACAGGATCCAAAATTTTGTTTTTTTTAAAAAAAAAACACCCCCCCCAAAAAAAAAAGAACTTCTCAAAAAAAAAAGGTTGGGAAAAGGTCTTTCAAGCAAATGGTCCTAACAAAAAAGCAGGTGTGGCCATACTAATTTCCAACAAAACTGACTTCAAACTAAAATCAATCAGAAGAGATCGAGATGGACACTTTATACTCATAACAGGAACAATTCATCAGGATGACATCTCAATCCTGAATATCTATGCCCCTAATATAAAAGCACCCACTTATGTAAAAGAAATATTACTAGAACTCAAGGCAGACATCAAACCACACACACTGGTAGTAGGAGACTTCAACACACCTCTCTCTCCAATGGACAGGTCAATCAGACAGAAACCGAATAGAGAATTAAGAGAATTATTGGAGGTAATGAAGCAAATGGACTTAACAGACATCTATAGAACACTCCACCCAAATAGGAAAGAATATACCTTCTTCTCTGCAGCTCATGGAACCTTCTCAAAAATTGACCATATACTCGGAAACAAAGGAAGCCTCCAGAGATACAAAAGAATATCAGTGTCCACCTGTGTCTTATCGATCACCACGGATTAAAATTAGAAGGCAATAACAATGCTACCCCCAGAAAGCCAACAAACTCATGGAAACTGAACAATCAACTACTGAACCACACCTGGGTCAAGGAAGAAATTAAGAAAGAAATTAAAGTCTTCCTTGAATTTAATGAAAATAAAGAGACAACATACTCAAACCTATGGGACACGATGAAAGCAGTGCTAAGAGGTAAGTTCATAGCACTAAGTGCTCACTTAAAGAAAACGGAGAAAGCATACATTGGGGACTTAACATCACACCTGAAAGCTTTAGAAAAAAAAGAAGCAGACGCATCCAGGAGGAGTAGAAGACTGGAAATAATCAAACTGAGGGCAGAAATCAACAAAATAGAAACACAAAAAACAGTCCAAAAAATCAATGAAACAAAAAGTTGGTTCTTGGAGAAAATCAACAAGATCGACAAACCCCTATCCAAACTAATTAAACAACAGAGAGAGAACACACAAATAAATAAAATCAGAAATGAAAAGGGGGACATAACCACAGACACAGAGGAAATTCAGAGAATCATTAGATCTTACTACAAAAGCCTGTACGGCACAAAACTGGAAAATGCAAAAGAAATGGACATTTTTTTTTAGATAAGTACCATATACCAAAGCTAAACCAAGACCAGGTGAACGATCTAAATAGACCTGTTAGTGGCGAAGAACTAGAAACTGTTATCAAAAATCTCCCCTCCAAAAAAAGCCCAGGACCAGATGGTTTCAATGCAGAATTCTACCAGAACTTCCAAGAAGAGCTAATACCTATACTCCTTAAAGTATTTCACAATATAGAAACAGAAAAGTCTTTGCCAAATTCCTTTTATGAAGCTACAGTTACCCTGATACCAAAACCACACAAAGACCCAACCAAGAAAGAGAATTACAGGCCTATCTCACTCATGAATATCGACGCAAAAATTCTCAATAAAATACTAGCAAACCGAATTCAAGAACACATCAGAAAAATTATCCATTATGATCAAGTAGGCTTCATTCCAGAGATGTGGGGCTGGTTCAACATACGCAAATCTATCAATGTAATCCACCATATAAATAGACTGAAAGAAAAAAACCATATGATCATTTCATTAGATGCTGAAAAAGCATTCGACAAAATTCAACACCCTTTTATGATAAAGGTCTTGGAGAGACTAGGGATACAAGGGTCATACCTAAATATAATAAAAGCTATTTACAGCAAGCCGACAGCTAACATTAAATTAAACGGAGAAAAACTCAAAGCCATCCCACTGAAATCAGGAACAAGACAAGGATGTCCACTCTCTCCATACCTCTTCGATATAGTGCTTGAAGTTCTAGCAATAGCAATAAGACAACATAAGGGGATCAAGGGGATTCGTATTGGAGAGGAAGAAGTTAAGCTCTCGTTATTTGCAGATGATATGATAGTATACATAAGCGACCCCAAAACCTCTACCAAAGAACTCCTACAGCTGATAAACACCTTTAGTAGCGTGGCAGGATACAAGATCAACTCCAAAAAAATCAGTTGCCTTCCTATACACTAAGGATAAGGAAACAGAGAGGGAAATCAGAGAAGCATCACCTTTCACAATAGCCACAAAGAGCATAAAAGATCTTGGGGTAACCCTGACCAAGGAAGTGAAAGATCTATTTGTCAAAAACTTTAAGCCTCTGAAGAAAGAAATAGAAGAGGACACCAGAAAATGGAAGGATATCCCTTGCTCTTGGATTGGGAGGATCAACACAGTAAAAATGGCAATTCTACAAAAAGCAATCTATAGATTCAATGCAATCCCCATCAAAATCCCATCAAAATTCTTCACAGATCTGGAGAAGACAATAATCAACTTTATATGGAAAAACAAAAAACCCAGGATAGCCAAAACAATCTTATACAATAAAGGAACGTCTGGAGGCATTACCATCCCTGACTTCAAACTCTATTACAGAGCTACAATATTGAAAACAGCTTGGTATTGGCATAAAAACAGAGAAGTCGACCAATGGAATCAAATAGAAGACCCTGACTTTAACCCACAAACCTATGAACACTTGATTTTCGATAAAGGAGATAAAAATATACAATGGAAAAAAGAGAGCATCTTCAACAAATTGTGCTGGCAAAACTGGATGTCAATCTGTAGAAGAATGAAAATAGACCCATATCTATCACCATGCACAAAACTCAAGTCCAAGTGGATTAAAGACCTCAATATCAGTCCAAACACACTGAACCTGATAGAAGAGAAAGTGGGAAGTACTCTACAACACGTGGGCACAGGAGACCACTTCCTACATATAACCCCAGCAGCACAGACTGTAAGGGCCTCATTGAATAAATGGGACCTACTGAGACTGAGAAGCTTCTGTAAAGCAAAGGACACTGTTGCTAAGACAGAAAGGCAACCCACTGACTGGGAGAAGATCTTCACCAACCCCGCAACTGACAAAGGTCTGATCTCCAAAATATATAATGAACTCTATAAACTAGACCGTAAAAGGCTAATCAACCCAATTATAAAATGGGGCACTGAGTTGAACAGAGATTTCTCAACAGAAGAAGTTCAAATGGCCAAAAGACACCTAAGGTCATGCTCAACTTCCTTAGCACTCAGGGAAATGCAAATCAAGACAAGTTTAAGATTCCATCTTACACCTGTCAGAATGGCGAAAATAAAAAACACCAATGATAGCCTTTGCTGGAGAGGTTGTGGGGAAAGGGGTACATTCTTCCATTGCTGGTGGGAATGCAAACTTGTGCAACCACTTTGGAAAGCAGTGTGGAGGTTTCTCAGGAAATTCGGGATCAACCTACCCCTGGACCCAGCAATACCACTCTTGGGAATATACCCAAGAGAGGCCTTATCATACAACAAAAGTATATGCTCTACTATGTTCATAGCAGCACTGTTTGTAATAGCCAGAACCTGGAAACAACCTAGATGCCCTTCAATTGAAGAATGGATGAAGAAAGTATGGAATATATACATTTTAGAGTACTACTCAGCAGTAAAAAACAAGGACTTCTTGAAGTTTGCAGGCAAATGGATGGAAATAGAAAACACTATCCTGAGTGAGGTAAGCCAGACCCAAAAAGAGGAACATGGGATGTACTCCCTCATATTTGGTTTCTAGCCATAAATAAAGGGCATTGAGCCTATAATTCGTGATCTTAGAGAAGCTAAATAAGAAGGAGAATCCAAAGAAAAACATATAGTCATCCTCCTGAATATTAACCTTCATCAGGCGATGAAAGGAGACAGAGACAAAGACCCACATTGGAGCACCGGACTGAAATCTCAAGGTCCAAATCAGGAGCAGAAGGAGAGAGAGCACA
>CADCXT010002653.1:0-32189 GCA_902806775.1 Microtus agrestis | reverse complement strand
AAAAAGCATTTCATGAAATTCACTGACTTTCAAATGATCGTGATATTCTTTCAAAATAAAGGTTCTACGGAGAAAAGGAACACTGTTCTCACTTTTAACCATACTTTGACATATCCCAAACAGACGCTTCTCATTTCAGAGTAACACATGTGCGTTTCTCACAAAAGCATTTCATGAAATTCTTTTTGGCTTTCAAAGAACGTGATTATCTTTCAAAGTAAAGCTTCTACAGAGAAAAGGAACACTGTTCTCACTTTTAACCATACTTTGACATATCCCAAACAGACTCTTCTCATTTCAGAGTAACACATGTGCGTTTCTAACAAAAGCATTTCATGAAATTCACTGACTTTCAAATGATCGTGATTATCTTTCAAAGTAAAGCTTCTACAGAGAAAAGGAACACTGTTCTCACTTTTAACCATACTTTGACATATCCCAAACAGACGCGTCTCATTTCAGAGTAACACATGTGCGATTCTCACAAAAACATATCAGGAAATTCATACACTTTCAAAGCACGTGATTATCATTCAACGTAAAGCATCTACAGAGAAAAGGAACACTGTTCTCACTTTTAACCATACTTTGACCTATCCCAAACAGACGCTTCTCATTTCAGAGTAACACATGTGTGTTTCTCACAAAAGCATTTCGTGAAATTCATTCACTTTCAAAGAACGTAATTATCTTTCAAAGTTAAGCTTCTACAGAGAAAAGGAACACTGTTCTCACTTTTACCCATATTTTGACATATCCCAAACAGACGCTTCTCATTTCAGAGTAACACATGTGCGTTTCTCACAAAAAGCATTTCATGAAATTCTTTTGCTTTCAAAGAACGTGATTATCTTTCAAAGTAAAGCTTCTACAGAGAAAAGGAACACTGTTCTCACTTTTAACCATACGGTGACATATCCCAAACAGACTCTTCTCATTTCACAGTAACACATGTGCGTTTCTCACAAAAGCATTCCATGAAATTCACTGATTTTCAAATGATCGTGATTATCTTTCAAAGTAAAGGCTTCTACAGAGAAAAGGAACACTGTTCTCACTTTTAACCATACTTTGACCTATCCCAAACAGACGCTTCTCATTTCAGAGTAACAGATGTGCATTTCTCAAAAAAAGCATTTCATGAAATTTATACACTTTGAAAGACGTGATTATCTTTCAAAGTAAAGCTTCTACAGAGAAAAGGAACACTGTTCTCACTTTTAACCATACTTTGACATATCCCAAACAGACGCTTCTCGTTTCAGAGTAACCCATCTTTGTTTCTCACAAAAGTATTTCAGGAAATTCTTTTGCTTTCAAAGAACCTGATTATTTTTCAAAGTAAAGCTTCTACAGAGAAAAGGAACACTGTTCTAACTTTTAACCATACTTTGACATATCCCAAACAGACGCTTCTCATTTCAGAGTAACACATGTGCATTTCTCACAAAAGCATTTCATGAAATTCTTTTGCATCAAAGAACGTGATTATCTTTCAAAGTAAAGCTTCTACAGAGAAAAGGAACACTGTTCTCACTTTTAACCATACTTTGACATATCCCAAACAGACGCTTCTCATTTCAGAGTAACACATGTGCGTTTCTCACAAAAAGCATTTCATGAAATTCATACACTTTCAAAGAACGTGATTATCTTTCAAAGTAAAGCCTCTACAGAGAAAAGGAACACTGTTCTCACTTTTAACCATACTTTGACTTATCCCAAACAGACGCTTCTCATTTCAGAGTAACACATGTGCGATTCTCAAAAAAGCATTTCATGAAATTCACACACTTTGAAAGGACGTGATTATCTTTCAAAGTAAAGCTTCTACAGAGAAAAGGAACACTGTTCTCACTTTTAACCATACTTTGACATATTCCAAACAGACGCTTCTCATTTCAGAGTAACACATGTGAGTTTCTCACAAAAGCATTTCAGGATTTTATTTTTTTGCTTTCTAAGGATGTGATTATCGTTCAAAGTAAAGCTTCTACAGAGAAAAGGAACACTGTTCTCACTTTTAACCATACTTTGAGATATCCCAAACAGACGCATCTCATTTCAGAGTAACACAGGTGCGTTTCTCACAAAAGCATTTCATGAAATTCATACACGTTCAAAGAACGTGATTAACTTTCAAAGTAAAGCTTCTACAGAGAAAAGGAAGACTGTTCTCACTTTTAAACATACTTTGACATATTCCAAACAGACGCTTCTCATTTCAGAGTAACACATGTGCGTTTCTCAAAAAAAGCATTACATGAAATTCTTTTGCTTTCAAAGAACGTGATTATCTTTCAAAGTAAAGCTTCTACAGAGAAAAGGAACACTGTTCTCACTTTTAACCATACTTTGACATATCCCAAACAGACGCTTCTCATTTCAGAGTAACACATGTGCGATACTCACCAAAGCATTTCATGAAATCAAACACTTTCAAATCAACGTGATTATCTTTCAAAGTAAAGCTTCTACAGAGAAAAGGAACACTGTTCTCACTTTTAACTATACTTTGACATATCCAAAACAGACGCTTCTCATTTCAGAGTAACACATGTGCGTTTCTCACAAAAAGCATTTCATGAAATTCTTTTTGGCTTTCAAAGAACGTGATTATCTTTCAAATTAAAGCTTCTACAGAGAAAAGGAACACTGTTCTCACTTTTAACCATACTTTGACATATCCCAAACAGACGCTTCTCATTTCAGAGTAACACATGTGCGTTTCTCACAAAAGCATTTCAGGAAATTCATTGACTTTCAAAGGACGTGATTATCTTTCAAAGTAAAGCTTCTCCAGAGAAAAAGGAACACTGTTCTCACTTTTAACCATACTTTGACATATCCCAAACAGACGCTTCTCATTTCAGAGTAACACATGTGCGTTTCTCACAAAAGCATTTCATGAAATTCTTTTGCTTTCAAAGAACGTGATTATCTTTAAAAGTAAAGCTTCTACAGAGAAAAGGAACACTGTTCTCACTTTTAACCATACTTTGACATATCCCAAACAGACGCTTCTCATTTCAGAGTAACACATGTGCGTTTCTGACAAAAGCATTCCATGAAATTCTTTTGGCTTTCAAAGGACGTGATTATCTTTCAACGTAAAAGCTTCTACAGAGAAAAGGAACACTGTTCTCACTTTTAACCATACTTTGACATATCCCAAACAGACGCTTCTCATTTCAGAGTAACACATGTGCGTTTCTCCCAAAAGCATTTCATGAAATTCACTGACTTTCAAATGATCGTGATTATCTTTCAAAGTAAAGCTTCTACAGAGAAAAGGAACACTGTTTTCAATTTTAACCATACTTTGACATATCCCAAACAGACGCTTCTCATTTCAGAGTAACACATGTGAGATTCTCACAAAAGCATTTCAGGAAATTCATTCACTTTCAAAGCACGTGATTATCTTTCAACGTAAAGCTTCTACAGAGAAAAGGAACACTGTTCTCACTTTTAACCATACTTTGACATATCCCAAACAGACGCTTCTCATTTCAGAGTAACACATGTGCGTTTCTCACAAAAGCATTTCATGAAATTCACTGACTTTCAAATGATCGTGATTATCTTTCAAAGTAAAGCTTCTACAGAGAAAAGGAACACTGTTCTCACTTTTAACCATACTTTGACATATCCCAAACAGACGCTTCTCATTTCAGAGTAACACATGTGCGTTTCTCCCAAAAGCATTTCATGAAATTCACTGACTTTCAAATGATCGTGATTATCTTTCAAAGTAAAGCTTCTACAGAGAAAAGGAACACTGTTCTCACTTTTAACCATACTTTGACATATCCCAAACAGACGCTTCTCATTTCAGAGTAACACATGTGCGTTTCTCACAAAAGCATTTCATGAAATTTTTTGCTTTCCAAGAACGTGATTATCTTTCAAAGTAAAGCTTCTACAGAGAAAAGGAACACTGTTCTCACTTTTAACCATACTTTGACATATCCCAAACAGACGCTTCTCATTTCAGAGTAACACATGTGCGTTTCTCACAAAAGCATTCCATGAAATTCACTGATTTTCAAATGATCGTGATTATCTTTCAAAGTAAAGCTTCTACAGAGAAAAGGAACACTGTTTTCACTTTTAACCATACTTTGACCTATCCCAAACAGACGCTTCTCATTTCAGAGTAACACATGTGCGATTCTCACAAAAACATTTCAGGAAATTCATACACTTTCAAAGCACGTGATTATCTTTCAACGTAAAGCTTCTACAGAGAAAAGGAACACTGTTCTCACTTTTAACCATACTTTGACCTATCCCAAACAGACGCTTCTCATTTCAGAGTAACACATGTGCGTTTCTCCCAAAAGCATTTCATGAAATACACTGATTTTCAAATGATCGTGATTATCTTTCAAAGTAAAGCTTCTACAGAGAAAAGGAACACTGTTCTCACTTTTAACCATACTTTGAAATATCCCAAACAGACGCTTCTCATTTCAGAGTAACACATGTGCGTTTCTGACAAAAGCATTTCATGAAATTCTTTTGCTTTCCAAGAACGTGATTTTCTTTCAAAGTAAATATTCTACGGAGAAAAGGCACACTGTTCTCACTTTTAACCATACTTTGACATATCCCAAACAGACGCTTCTCATTTCAGAGTAACACATGTGCGTTTCTCACAAAAGCATTTCATGAAATTCACTGACTTTCAAATGATCGTGATATTCTTTCAAAATAAAGCTTCTACGGAGAAAAGGAACACTGTTCTCACTTTTAACCATACTTTGACATATCCCAAACAGACGCTTCTCATTTCAGAGTAACACATGTGCGTTTCTGACAAAAGCATTTCATGAAATTCTTTTGCTTTCAAAGAACGTGATTATCTTTCAAAGTAAAGCTTCTACAGAGAAAAGGAACACTGTTCTCACTTTTAACCATACTTTGACATATCCCAAACAGACTCTTCTCATTTCAGAGTAACACATGTGCGTTTCTCACAAAAGCATTCCATGAAATTCACTGATTTTCAAATGATCGTGATTATCTTCCAAAGTAAAGCTTCTACAGAGAAAAGGAACACTGTTTTCACTTTTAACCATACTTTGACCTATCCCAAACAGACGCTTCTCATTTCAGAGTAACACATGTGCGATTCTCAAAAAAATATATCAGGAAATTCATACACTTTCAAAGCACGTGATTATCATTCAACGTAAAGCATCTACAGAGAAAAGGAACACTGTTCTCACTTTTAACCATACTTTGACCTATCCCAAACAGACGCTTCTCATTTCAGAGTAACACATGTGCGATTCTCACAAAAACATATCAGGAAATTCATACACTTTCAAAGCACGTGATTATCATTCAACGTAAAGCATCTACAGAGAAAAGGAACACTGTTCTCACTTTTAACCATACTTTGACCTATCCCAAACAGACGCTTCTCATTTCAGAGTAACACATGTGCGTTTCTCACAAAAGCATTTCATGAAATTCATACACTTTCAAAGAACGTAATTATCTTTCAAATTTAAGCTTCTACAGAGAAAAGGAACACTGTTCTCACTTTTACCCATATTTTGACATATCCCAAACAGACGCTTCTCATTTCAGAGTAACACATGTGCGTTTCTCACAAAAGCATTTCATGAAATTCTTTTTCTTTCAAAGAACGTGATTATCTTTCAAAGTAAAGCTTCTACAGAGAAAAGGAACACTGTTCTCACTTTTAACCATACAGTGACATATCCCAAACAGACTCTTCTCATTTCACAGTAACACATGTGCGTTTCTCACAAAAGCATTCCATGAAATTCACTGACTTTCAAATGATCGTGATTATCTTTCAAAGTAAAGCTTCTACAGAGAAAAGGAACACTGTTCTCACTTTTAACCATACTTTGACCTATCCCAAACAGACGCTTCTCATTTCAGAGTAACAGATGTGCATTTCTCAAAAAAGCATTTCATGAAATTTATACACTTTGAAAGACGTGATTATCTTTCAAAGTAAAGCTTCTACAGAGAAAAGGAACACTGTTCTCACTTTTATCCATACTTTGACATATCCCAAACAGACGCTTCTCATTTCAGAGTAACACATGTGCGTTTCTCACAAAAGCATTTCATGAAATTCTTTTGCATCAAAGAACGTGATTATCTTTCAAAGTAAAGCTTCTACAGAGAAAAGGAACACTGTTCTCACTTTTAACCATACTTTGACATATCCCAAACAGACGCTTCTCATTTCAGAGTAACACATGTGCGTTTCTCACAAAAGCATTTCATGAAATTCATACACTTTCAAAGAACGTGATTATCTTTCAAAGTAAAGCTTCTACAGAGAAAAGGAACACTGTTCTCACTTTTAACCATACTTTGACTTATCCCAAACTGACGCTTCTCATTTCAGAGTAACACATGTGCGATTCTCAAAAAAGCATTTCATGAAATTCATACACTTTCAAAGAACGTGATTATCTTTCAAAGTAAAGCTTCTACAGAGAAAAGGAACACTGTTCTCACTTTTAACCATACTTTGACATATTCCAAACAGACGCTTCTCATTTCAGAGTAACACATGTGAGTTTCTCACAAAAGCATTTCAGGATTTTCTTTTGCTTTCAAAGAATGTGATTATCTTTCAAAGTAAAGCTTCTACAGAGAAAAGGAACACTGTTCTCACTTTTAACCATACTTTGACATATCCCAAACAGACGCTTCTCATTTCAGAGTAACACATGTGCGTTTCTCACAAAAGCGTTTCATGAAATTCATACACTTTCAAAGAACGTGATTATCTTTCAAAGTAAAGCTTCTACAGAGAAAAGGAACACTGTTCTCACTTTTAAACATACTTTGACATATTCCAAACAGACGCTTCTCATTTCAGAGTAACACATGTGCGTTTCTCACAAAAGCATTTCATGAAATTCTTTTGCTTTCACAGAACGTGATTATCTTTCAAAGTAAAGCTTCTACAGAGAAAAGGAACACTGTTCTCACTTTTAACCATACTTTGACATATCCCAAACAGACGCTTCTCATTTCAGAGTAACACATGTGCGATACTCACAAAAGCATTTCAGGAAATTCATACACTTTCAAATCACGTGATTATCTTTCATCGTAAAGCTTCTACAGAGAAAAGGAACACTGTTCTCACTTTTAACCATACTTTGACATATTCCAAACAGACGCTTTTCATTTCAGAGTAACACATGTGCGTTTCTGACAGAAGCATTTCATGAAATTATTTTGCTTTCAAAGAACATGATTATCTTTCAAAGTAAAGCTTCTACAGAGAAAAGGAACACTGTTCTCACTTTTAACCATACTTTGACCTATCCCAAACAGACGCTTCTCATTTCAGAGTAACACATGTGCGTTTCTCACAAAAGCATTTCAGGAAATTCATTCACTTTCAAAGCACGTGATTATCTTTCAAAGTAAAGCTTCTACAGAGAAAAGGAACACTGTTCTCACTTTTAACCATACTTTGACATATCCCAAACAGACGCTTCTCATTTCAGAGTAACACATGTGCGTTTCTCACAAAAGCATTTCATGAAATTATTTTGCTTTCAAAGAACGTGATTATCTTTCAAAGTAAAGATTCTACAGAGAAAAGGAACACTGTTCTCACTTTTAACCATACTTTGACATATCCCAAACAGACGCTTCTCATTTCAGAGTAACACATGTGCGTTTCTCACAAAAGCATTTCATGAAATTCACTGATTTTCAAAGAACGTGATTATCTTTCAAAGTAAAGCTTCTACAGAGAAAAGGAACACTGTTCTCACTTTTAACCATACTTTGACATATCCCAAACAGACGCTTCTCATTTCAGAGTAACACATGTGCGTTTCTCACAAAAGCATTTCATGAAATTCATTTTGCATTTCAAAGAACGTGATTATCTTTCAAAGTAAAGATTCTACAGAGAAAAGGAACACTGTTCTCACTTTTAACCATACTTTGACATATCCCAAACAGACGCTTCTCATTTCAGAGTAACACATGTGCGTTTCTCACAAAAGCATTTCATGAAATTCACTGATTTTCAAAGAACGTGATTATCTTTCAAAGTAAAGCTTCTACAGAGAAAAGGAACACTGTTCTCACTTTTAACCATACTTTGACATATCCCAAACAGACGCTTCTCATTTCAGAGTAACACATGTGCGTTTCTCACAAAAGCATTTCATGAAATTCACTGATTTTCAAATGATCGTGATTATCTTTCAAAGTAAAGCTTCTACAGAGAAAAGGAACACTGTTCTCACTTTTAACCATACTTTGACATATCCCAAACAGACGCTTCTCATTTCAGAGTAACACATGTGCGTTTCTGACAAAAGCATTTCATGAAATTCTTTTGCTTTCAAAGAACGTGATTATCTTTCAAAGTAAAGCTTCTACAGAGAAAAGGAACACTGTTCTCACTTTTAACCATACTTTGACATATCCCAAACAGACGCTTCTCATTTCAGAGTAACACATGTGCGTTTCTCACAAAAGCATTCCATGAAATTCACTGATTTTCAAATGATCGTGATTATCTTTCAAAGTAAAGCTTCTACAGAGAAAAGGAACACTGTTCTCACTTTTAACCATACTTTGACCTATCCCAAACAGACGCTTCTCATTTCAGAGTAACACATGTGCGATTCTCACAAAAGCATTTCAGGAAATTCATACACTTTCAAAGCACGTGATTATCTTTCAAAGTAAAGCTTCTACAGAGAAAAGGAACACTGTTCTCACTTTTAACCATACTTTGACCTATCCCAAACAGACGCTTCTCATTTCAGAGTAACACATGTGCGTTTCTCACAAAAGCATTTCATGAAATTCATACACTTTCAAAGAACGTAATTATCTTTCAAAGTAAAGCTTCTACAGAGAAAAGGAACACTGTTCTCACTTTTAACCATACTTTGACATATCCCAAACAGATGCTTCTCATTTCAGAGTAACACATGTGCATTTCTCATAAAAGCATTTCAGGAAATTCTTTGCTTTCAAAGAACGTGATTATCTTTCAAAGTAAAGCTTCTACAGAGAAAAGGAACACTGTTCTCACTTTTAACCATACTTTGACATATCCCAAACAGACGCTTCTCATTTCAGAGTAACACATGTGCGTTTCTCACAAAAGCATTTCATGAAATTCTTTTGCTTTCAAAGAACGTGATTATCTTTCAAAGTAAAGCTTCTACAGAGAAAAGGAACACTGTTCTCACTTTTAACCATACTTTGACATATCCCAAACAGACGCTTCTCATTTCAGAGTAACACATGTGCGATACTCACAAAAGCATTTCAGGAAATTCATACACTTTCAAATCACGTGATTATCTTTCAAAGTAAAGGTTCTACAGAGAAAAGGAACACTGTTCTCACTTTTAACCATACTTTGACATATCCCAAACAGACGCTTTTCATTTCAGAGTAACACATGTGCGTTTCTGACAAAAGCATTTCATGGAATTATTTTGCTTTCAAAGAACATGATTATCTTTCAAAGTAAAGCTTCTACAGAGAAAAGGAACACTGTTCTCACTTTTAACCATACTTTGACCTATCCCAAACAGACGCTTCTCATTTCAGAGTAACACATGTGCGTTTCTCACAAAAGCATTTCAGGAAATTCATACACTTTCAAAGCACGTGATTATCTTTCAAAGTAAAGCTTCTACAGAGAAAAGGAACACTGTTCTCACTTTTAACCATACTTTGACATATCCCAAACAGACGCTTCTCATTTCAGAGTAACACATGTGCGTTTCTCACAAAAGCATTTCATGAAATTCTTTTGCTTTCAAAGAACGTGATTATCTTTCAAAGTAAAGCTTCTACAGAGAAAAGGGACACTGTTATCACTTTTAACCATACTTTGACATATCCCAAACAGACGCTTCTCATTTCAGAGTAACACATGTGCGTTTCTCACAAAAGCATTTCATGAAATTCTTTTGCTTTCAAAGAACGTGATTATCTTTCAAAGTAAAGCTTCCACAGAGAAAAGGAACACTGTTCTCACTTTTAACCATACTTTGACATATCCCAAACACATGCTTCTCGTTTCAGAGTAACCCATCATTGTTTTTCACAAAAGTATTTCAGGAAATTCTTTTGCTTTCAAATAACCTGATTATTTTTCAAAGTAAAGCTTCTACAGAGAAAAGGAATACTGTTCTCACTTTTAACCATACTTTGACATATCCCAAACAGACGCTTCTCATTTCAGAGTAACACATGTGCGTTTCTCACAAAAGCATTTCATGAAATTCACTGACTTTCAAATGATCGTGATTATCTTTCAAAGTAAAGCTTCTACGGAGAAAAGGAACACTGTTCTCACTTTTAACCATACTTTGACCTATCCCAAAGAGACGCTTCTCATTTCAGAGTAACACATGTGCGTTTCTCACAAAAGCATTTCATGAAATTCATACACTTTCAAAGAACGTAATTATCTTTCAAAGTAAAGCTTCTACAGAGAAAAGGAACACTGTTCTCACTTTTAACCATACTTTGACTTATCCCAAACTGACGCTTCTCATTTCATAGTAACACATGTGCGATTCTCAATAAAGCATTTCATGAAATTCATACACTTTCAAAGAACGTGATTATCTTTCAAAGTTAAGCTTCTACAGAGAAAAGGGACACTGTTCTCACTTTTCACCATACTTTGACATATCCCAAACAGACGCTTCTCATTTCAGAGTAACACATGTGCGTTTCTCACAAAAGCATTTCATGAAATTCTTTTGCTTTCAAAGAAAGTGATTATCTTTCAAAGTAAAGCTTCTACAGAGAAAAGGAACACTGTTCTCACTTTTAACCATACTTTGACATATCCCAAACACACGCTTCTCGTTTCAGAGTAACCCATCATTGTTTTTCACAAAAGTATTTCAGGAAATTCTTTTGCTTTCAAATAACCTGATTATTTTTCAAAGTAAAGCTTCTACAGAGAAAAGGAATACTGTTCTCACTTTTAACCATACTTTGACATATCCCAAACAGACGCTTCTCATTTCAGAGTAACACATGTGCGTTTCTCACAAAAGCATTTCATGAAATTCATACACTTACAAAGAACGTGATTATCTTTCAAAGTAAAGCTTCTACAGAGAAAAGGAACACTGTTCTCACTTTTAACCATACTTTGACTTATCCCAAACTGACGCTTCTCATTTCAGAGTAACACATGTGCGATTCTAAAAAAAGCATTTCATGAAATTCATACACTTTGAAAGGACGTGATTATCTTTCAAAGTTAAGCTTCTACAGAGAAAAGGAACACTGTTCTCACTTTTAACCATACTTTGACATATCCCAAACAGACGCTTCTCATTTCAGAGTAACACATGTGAGTTTCTCACAAAAGCATTTCAGGATTTTCTTTTGCTTTCTAAGAATGTGATTATCGTTCAAAGTAAAGCTTCTACAGAGAAAAGGAACACTGTTCTCACTTTTAACCATACTTTGACATATCCCAAACAGATGCTTCTCATTTCAGAGTAACACATGTACATTTCTCATAAAAGCATTTCAGGAAATTCTTTGCTTTCAAAGAACGTGATTATTTTTCAAAGTAAAGCTTCTACAGAGAAAAAGAACACTGTTCTCACTTTTAACCATACATTGACATATCCCAAACAGACGCATCTCATTTCAGAGTAACACATGTGCGTTTCTCACAAAAGCATTTCATGAAATTCATACACTTTCAAAGAACGTGATTATCTTTCAAAGTAAAGCTTCTACAGAGAAAAGGAACACTGTTCTCACTTTTAACCATACTTTGACATATTCCAAAGAGACGCTTCTCATTTCAGAGTAACACATGTGCGTTTCTCACAAAAGCATTTCATGAAATTCACTGACCTTCAAATGATCGTGATTATCTTTCAAAGTAAAGCTTCTACGGAGAAAAGGAACACTGTTCTCACTTTTCACCATACTTTGACATATCCCAAACAGACGCTTCTCATTTCAGAGTAACACATGTGCGATACTCACAAAAGCATTTCAGGAATTCAAACACTTTCAAATCACGTGATTATCTTTCAACGTAAAGGTTCTACAGAGAAAAGGAACACTGTTCTCACTTTTAACCATACTTTGACATATCCCAAACAGACGCTTTTCATTTCAGAGTAACACATGTGCGTATCTGACAGAAGCATTTCATGGAATTATTTTGCTTTCAAAGAACATGATTATCTTTCAAAGTAAAGCTTCTACAGAGAAAAGGAACACTGTTCTCACTTTTAACCATACTTTGACCTATCCCAAACAGACGCTTCTCATTTCAGAGTAACACATGTGCGTTTCTCACAAAAGCATTTCAGGAAATTCATACACTTTCAAAGCACGTGATTATCTTTCAAAGTAAAGCTTCTACAGAAAAAAGGAACACTGTTCTCACTTTTAACCATACTTTAACATATCCCAAACAGACGCTTCTCATTTCAGAGTAACACATGTGCCTTTCTCACAAAAGCATTTCATGAAATTCTTTTGCTTTCAAAGAACGTGATTATCTTTCAAAGTAAAGCTTCTACAGAGAAAACGAACACTGTTATCACTTTTAACCATACTTTGACATATCCCAAACAAACGCTTCTCATTTCAGTGTAACACATGTGCGTTTCTCACAAAAGCATTTCATGAAATTCTTTTGCTTTCAAAGAACATGATTTTCTTTCAAATTAAAGCTTCTACAGAGAAAAGGAACACTGTTCTCACTTTTAACCATACTTTGACATATCCCAAACAGACGCTTCTCATTTCAGAGTAACACATGTGCGATACTCACAAAAGCATTTCAGGAAATTCAAACACTTTCAAATCACGTGATTATCTTTCAAAGTAAAGGTTCTACAGAGAAAAGGAACACTGTTCTCACTTTTAACCATACTTTGACATATCCCAAACAGACGCTTCTCATTTCAGAGTAACACATGTGCGTTTCTGACAAAAGCATTTCATGAAATTCATTTGCTTTCAAAGAACGTGATTATCTTTCAAAGTAAAGCTTCTACAGAGAAAAGGAACACTGTTCTCACTTTTAACCATACTTTGACCTATCCCAAACAGACGCTTCTCATTTCAGAGTAACACATGTGCGTTTCTCACAAAAGCATTTCAGGAAATTCATACACTTTCAAAGCACGTGATTATCTTTCAAAGTAAAGCTTCTACAGAGAAAAGGAACACTGTTCTCACTTTTAACCATACTTTGACATATCCCAAACAGACGCTTCTCATTTCAGAGTAACACATGTGCGTTTCTCACAAAAGCATTTCATGAAATTCTTTTGCTTTCAAAGAACGTGATTATCTTTCAAAGTAAAGCTTCTACAGAGAAAAGGAACACTGTTCTCACTTTTAACCATACTTTGACATATCCCAAACAGACGCTTCTCATTTCAGAGTAACACATGTGCGTTTCTCACAAAAGCATTTCATGAAATTCTCTGACTTTCAAATGAACGTGATTATCTTTCAAAGTAAAGCTTCTACAGAGAAAAGGAACACTGTTCTCACTTTTAACCATACTTTGACATATCCCAAACAGACGCTTCTCATTTCAGAGTAACACATGTGCGTTTCTCACAAAAGCATTTCATGAAATTCACTGACTTTCAAATGATCGTGATTATCTTTCAAAGTAAAGCTTCTACAGAGAAAAGGAACACTGTTCTCACTTTTAACCATACTTTGACATATCCCAAACAGACGCTTCTCATTTCAGAGTAACACATGTGCGTTTCTCACAAAAGCATTTCATGAAATTCACTGACTTTCAAATGATCGTGATTATCTTTCAAAGTAAAGCTTCTACAGAGAAAAGGAACACTGTTCTCACTTTTAACCATACTTTGACATATCCCAAACAGACGCTTCTCATTTCAGAGTAACACATGTGCGTTTCTCACAAAAGCATTTCATGAAATTCACTTGACTTTCAAATGATCGTGATTATCTTTCAAAGTAAAGCTTCTACAGAGAAAAGGAACACTGTTCTCACTTTTAACCATACTTTGACATATCCCAAACAGACGCTTCTCATTTCAGAGTAACACATGTGCGTATTCTCACAAAAGCATTTCATGAAATTCATTTTGCTTTCAAAGAACGTGATTATCTTTCAAAGTAAAGCTTCTACAGAGAAAAGGAACACTGTTCTCACTTTTAACCATACTTTGACCTATCCCAAACAGACGCTTCTCATTTCAGAGTAACACATGTGCGTTTCTCACAAAAGCATTTCAGGAAATTCATACACTTTCAAAGAACGTGATTATCTTTCAAAGTAAAGCTTCTACAGAGAAAAGGAACACTGTTCTCACTTTTAACCATACTTTGACATATCCCAAACAGACGCTTCTCATTTCAGAGTAACACATGTGCGTTTCTCACAAAAGCATTTCATGAAATTCTTTTGCTTTCAAAGAACGTGATTATCTTTCAAAGTAAAGCTTCTACAGAGAAAAGGAACACTGTTCTCACTTTTAACCATACTTTGACATATCCCAAACAAACGCTTCTCATTTCAGAGTAACACATGTGCGTTTCTCACAAAAGCATTTCATGAAATTCTTTTGCTTTCAAAGAACGTGATTATCTTTCAAAGTAAAGCTTCTACAGAGAAAAGGAACACTGTTCTCACTTTTAACCATACTTTGACATATCCCAAACAGACGCTTCTCATTTCAGAGTAACACATGTGCGTTTCTCACAAAAGCATTTCATGAAATTCACTGACTTTCAAATGATCGTGATTATCTTTCAAAGTAAAGCTTCTACAGAGAAAAGGAACACTGTTCTCACTTTTAACCATTCTTTGACATATCCCAAACAGACGCTTCTCATTTCAGAGTAACACATGTGCGTTTCTCACAAAAGCATTTCATGAAATTCATACACTTTCAAAAACGTGATTATCTTTCAAAGTAAAGCTTCTACAGAGAAAAGGAACACTGTTCTCACTTTTAACCATACTTTGACATATCCCAAACAGACGCTTCTCATTTCAGAGTAACACATGTGCGTTTCTCACAAAAGCATTTCATGAAATTCTTTTGCTTTCAAAGAACGTGATTATCTTTCAAAGTAAAGCTTCTACAGAGAAAAGGAACACTGTTCTCAGTTTTAACCATACTTTGACATATCCCAAACAGACGCTTCTCATTTCAGAGTAACACATGTGCGTTTCTCACAAAAGCATTTCATGAAATTCACTGATTTTCAAATTATCGTGATTATCTTTCAAAGTAAAGCTTCAACAGAGAAAAGGAACACTGTTCTCACTTTTAACCATACTTTGACCTATCCCAAACAGACGCTTCTCATTTCAGAGTAACACATGTGCGATACTCACAAAAGCATTTCAGGAATTCAAACACTTTCAAATCACGTGATTATCTTTCAACGTAAAGGTTCTACAGAGAAAAGGAACACTGTTCTCACTTTTAACCATACTTTGACATATCCCAAACAGACGCTTTTCATTTCAGAGTAACACATGTGCGTATCTGACAGAAGCATTTCATGGAATTATTTTGCTTTCAAAGAACATGATTATCTTTCAAAGTAAAGCTTCTACAGAGAAAAGGAACACTGTTCTCACTTTTAACCATACTTTGACCTATCCCAAAGAGACGCTTCTCATTTCAGAGTAACACATGTGCGTTTCTCACAAAAGCATTTCAGGAAATTCATACACTTTCAAAGCACGTGATTATCTTTCAAAGTAAAGCTTCTACAGAAAAAAGGAACACTGTTCTCACTTTTAACCATACTTTGACATATCCCAAACAGACGCTTCTCATTTCAGAGTAACACATGTGCCTTTCTCACAAAAGCATTTCATGAAATTCTTTTGCTTTCAAAGAACGTGATTATCTTTCAAAGTAAAGCTTCTACAGAGAAAACGAACACTGTTCTCACTTTTAACCATACTTTGACATTTCCCAAACAAACGCTTCTCATTTCAGTGTAACACATGTGCGTTTCTCACAAAAGCATTTCATGAAATTCTTTTGCTTTCAAAGAACATGATTTTCTTTCAAATTAAAGCTTCTACAGAGAAAAGGAACACTGTTCTCACTTTTAACCATACTTTGACATATCCCAAACAGACGCTTCTCATTTCAGAGTAACACATGTGCGTTTCTCACAAAAGCATTTCATGAAATTCACTGACTTTCATATGATCGTGATTATCTTTCAAAGTAAAGCTTCTACAGAGAAAAGGAACACTGTTCTCACTTTTAACCATTCTTTGACATATCCCAAACAGACACTTCTCATTTCAGAGTAACACATGTGCGTTTCTCACAAAAGCATTTCATGAAATCCATACACTTTCAAAGAACGTGATTATCTTTCAAAGTAAAGCTTCTACAGAGAAAAGGAACACTGTTCTCACTTTTAACCATACTTTGACATATCCCAAACAGACGCTTCTCATTTCAGAGTAACACTTGTGCGTTTCTCACAAAAGCATTTCATGAAATTCTTTTGCTTTCAAAGAACGTGATTATCTTTCAAAGTAAAGCTTCTACAGAGAAAAGGAACACTGTTCTCACTTTTAACCATACTTTGACATATCCCAAACAGACGCTTCTCATTTCAGAGTAACACATGTGCGTTTCTCACAAAAGCATTCCATGAAATTCACTGATTTTTAAATTATCGTGATTATCTTTCAAAGTAAAGCTTCAACAGAGAAAAGGAACACTGTTCTCACTTTTAACCATACTTTGACATATCCCAAACAGACGCTTCTCATTTCAGAGTAACACATGTGCGTTTCTCACAAAAGCATTTCAGGAATTTCTTTTGCTTTCAAAGAATGTGATTATCTTTCAAAGTAAAGCTTCTACAGAGAAAAGGAACACTGTTCTCACTTTTAACCATACTTTGACATATCCCAAACAGACGCTTCTCATTTCAGAGTAACACATGTGCGTTTCTCACAAAAGCATTTCATGAAATTCACTGACTTTCAAATGATCGTGATTATCTTTCAAAGTAAAGCTTCTACGGAGAAAAGGAACACTGTTCTCACTTTTAACCATACTTTGACATATCCCAAACAGACGCTTCTCATTTCAGAGTAACACATGTGCGTTTCTCACAAAAGCATTTCATGAAATTCACTGACTTTCAAATGATCGTGATTATCTTTCAAAGTAAAGCTTCTACGGAGAAAAGGAACACTGTTCTCACTTTTAACCATACTTTGACATATCCCAAACAGACGCTTCTCATTTCAGAGTAACACATGTGCGTTTCTCACAAAAGCATTTCATGAAATTCACTGACTTTCAAATGATCGTGATTATCTTTCAAAGTAAAGCTTCTACAGAGAAAAGGAACACTGTTCTCACTTTTCAACCATACTTTGACATATCCCAAACAGACGCTTCTCATTTCAGAGTAACACATGTGCGTTTCTCACAAAAGCATTTCATGAAATTCACTGACTTTCAAATGATCGTGATTATATTTCAAAGTAAAGCTTCTACAGAGAAAAGGAACACTGTTCTCACTTTTAACCATACTTTGACATATCCCAAACAGACGCTTTTCATTTCAGAGTAACACATGTGCGTATCTGACAGAAGCATTTCATGGAATTATTTTGCTTTCAAAGAACATGATTATCTTTCAAAGTAAAGCTTCTACAGAGAAAAGGAACACTGTTCTCACTTTTAACCATACTTTGACCTATCCCAAACAGACGCTTCTCATTTCAGAGTAACACATGTGCGTTTCTCACAAAAACATTTCAGGAAATTCATACACTTTCAAAGCACGTGATTATCTTTCAAAGTAAAGCTTCTACAGAAAAAAGGAACACTGTTCTCACTTTTAACCATACTTTGACATATCCCAAACAGACGCTTCTCATTTCAGAGTAACACATGTGCCTTTCTCACAAAAGCATTTCATGAAATTCTTTTGCTTTCAAAGAACGTGATTATCTTTCAAAGTAAAGCTTCTACAGAGAAAACGAACACTGTTATCACTTTTAACCATACTTTGACATATCCCAAACAAACGCTTCTCATTTCAGTGTAACACATGTGCGTTTCTCACAAAAGCATTTCATGAAATTCTTTTGCTTTCAAAGAACATGATTTTCTTTCAAAGTAAAGCTTCTACAGAGAAAAGGAACACTGTTCTCACTTTTAACCATACTTTGACATATCCCAAACAGACGCTTCTCATTTCAGAGTAACACATGTGCGTTTCTCACAAAAGCATTTCATGAAATTCACTGACTTTCATATGATCGTGATTATCTTTCAAAGTAAAGCTTCTACAGAGAAAAGGAACACTGTTCTCACTTTTAACCATTCTTTGACATATCCCAAACAGACACTTCTCATTTCAGAGTAACACATGTGCGTTTCTCACAAAAGCATTTCATGAAATTCATACACTTTCAAAAACGTGATTATCTTTCAAAGTAAAGCTTCTACAGAGAAAAGGAACACTGTTCTCACTTTTAACCATACTTTGACATATCCCAAACAGACGCTTCTCATTTCAGAGTAACACTTGTGCGTTTCTCACAAAAGCATTTCATGAAATTCTTTTGCTTTCAAAGAACGTGATTATCTTTCAAAGTAAAGCTTCTACAGAGAAAAGGAACACTGTTCTCACTTTTAACCATACTTTGACATATCCCAAACAGACGCTTCTCATTTCAGAGTAACACATGTGCGTTTCTCACAAAAGCATTCCATGAAATTCACTGATTTTTAAATTATCGTGATTATCTTTCAAAGTAAAGCTTCAACAGAGAAAAGGAACACTGTTCTCACTTTTAACCATACTTTGACCTATCGCAAACAGACGCTTCTCATTTCAGAGTAACACATGTGCGATTCTCACAAAAGCATTTCAGGAAATTCATACACTTTCAAAGCACGTGATTATCTTTCAACGTAAAGCTTCTACAGAGAAAAGGAACACTGTTCTCACTTTTAACCATACTTTGACATATCCCAAACAGACGCTTCTCATTTCAGAGTAACACATGTGTGTTTCTCACAAAAGCACTTCAGGATTTTCTTTTGCTTTCTAAGAATGTGATTATCTTTCAAAGTAAAGCTTCTACAGAGAAAAGGAACACTGTTCTCACTTTTAACCATACTTTGACATATCCCAAACAGACGCTTCTCATTTCAGAGTAACACATGTGCGTTTCTCACAAAAGCATTTCATGAAATTCACTGACTTTCAAATGAACGTGATTATCTTTCAAAGTAAAGCTTCTACAGAGAAAAGGAACACTGTTCTCACTTTTAACCATACTTTGACATATCCCAAACAGACGCTTCTCATTTCAGAGTAACACATGTGCGTTTCTCACAAAAGCATTTCATGAAATTCACTGACTTTCAAATGATCGTGATTATCTTTCAAAGTAAAGCTTCTACGGAGAAAAGGAACACTGTTCTCACTTTTAACCATACTTTGACATATCCCAAACAGACGCTTCTCATTTCAGAGTAACACATGTGCGTTTCTCACAAAAGCTTTTCATGAAATTCACTGACTTTCAAATGATCGTGATTATCTTTCAAAGTAAAGCTTCTACAGAGAAAAGGAACACTGTTCTCACTTTTAACCATACTTTGACATATCCCAAACAGACGCTTCTCATTTCAGAGTAACACATGTGCGTTTCTCACAAAAGCATTTCATGAAATTCACTGACTTTCAAATGATCGTGATTATCTTTCAAAGTAAAGCTTCTACAGAGAAAAGGAACACTGTTCTCACTTTTAACCATACTTTGACATATCCCAAACAGACGCTTCTCATTTCAGAGTAACACATGTGCGTTTCTCACAAAAGCATTTCATGAAATTCATTCACTTTCAAAGAACGTGATTATCTTTCAAAGTAAAGCTTCTACGGAGAAAAGGAACACTGTTCTCACTTTTAACCATACTTTGACATATCCCAAACAGACGCTTCTCATTTCAGAGTAACACATGTGCGTTTCTCACAAAAGCATTTCATGAAATTCTTTTGCTTTCAAAGAACGTGATTATCTTTCAAAGTAAAGCTTCTACAGAGAAAAGGAACACTGTTCTCACTTTTAACCATACTTTGACATATCCCAAACAGACGCTTCTCATTTCAGAGTAACACATGTGCGTTTCTCACAAAAGCATTTCATGAAATTCACTGACTTTCAAATGATCGTGATTATCTTTCAAAGTAAAGCTTCTACAGAGAAAAGGAACACTGTTCTCACTTTTAACCATACTTTGACATATCCCAAACAGACGCTTCTCATTTCAGAGTAACACATGTGCGTTTCTCACAAAAGCATTTCATGAAATTCACTGACTTTCAAATGATCGTGATTATCTTTCAAAGTAAAGCTTCTACAGAGAAAAGGAACACTGTTCTCACTTTTAACCATACTTTGACATATCCCAAACAGACGCTTCTCATTTCAGAGTAACACATGTGCGTTTCTCACAAAAGCATTTCATGAAATTCTTTTGCTTTCAAAGAACGTGATTATCTTTCAAAGTAAAGCTTCTACAGAGAAAAGGAACACTGTTCTCACTTTTAACCATACTTTGACATATCCCAAACAGACGCTTCTCATTTCAGAGTAACACATGTGCGTTTCTCACAAAAGCATTCCATGAAATTCACTGATTTTCAAATGATCGTGATTATCTTTCAAAGTAAAGCTTCTACAGAGAAAAGGAACACTGTTCTCACTTTTAACCATACTTTGACCTATCCCAAACAGACGCTTCTCATTTCAGAGTAACACATGTGCGTTTCTCACAAAAGCATTTCATGAAATTCATACACTTTCAAAGAACGTGATTATCTTTCAAAGTTAAAGCTTCTACAGAGAAAAGGAACACTGTTCTCACTTTTAACCATACTTTGACATATCCCAAACAGACGCTTCTCATTTCAGAGTAACACATGTGCGTTTCTCACAAAAGCATTTCATGAAATTCATTTTCTTTCAAAGAACGTGATTATCTTTCAAAGTAAAGCTTCTACAGAGAAAAGGAACACTGTTCTCACTTTTAACCATACGTTGAAATATCCCAAACAGACGCTTCTCATTTCAGAGTAACACATGTGCGTTTCTCACAAAAGCATTCCATGAAATTCACTGATTTTCAAATGATCGTGATTATCTTTCAAAGTAAAGCTTCTACAGAGAAAAGGAACACTGTTCTCACTTTTAACCATACTTTGACATATCCCAAACAGACGCTTCTCATTTCAGAGTAACAGATGTGCATTTCTCAAAAAAGCATTTCATGAAATTCATACACTTTGAAAGAACGTGATTATCTTTCAAAGTAAAGCTTCTACAGAGAAAAGGAACACTGTTCTCACTTTTAACCATACTTTGACATATCCCAAACAGACGCTTCTCATTTCAGAGTAACACATGTGTGTTTCTCACAAAAGCATTTCAGGAAATTCTTTTGCTTTCAAAGAACGTGATTATCTTTCAAAGTAAAGCTTCTACAGAGAAAAGGAACACTGTTCTCACTTTTAACCATACTTTGACATATCCCAAACAGACGCTTCTCATTTCAGAGTAACACATGTGCGTTTCTCACAAAAGCATTTCATGAAATTCTTTTGCTTTCAAAGAACGTGATTATCTTTCAAAGTAAAGCTTCTACAGAGAAAAGGAACACTGTTCTCACTTTTAACCATACTTTGACATATCCCAAACAGACGCTTCTCATTTCAGAGTAACACATGTGCATTTCTCACAAAAGCATTTCATGAAATTCATACACTTTGAAAGACGTGATTATCTTTCAAAGTAAAGCTTCTACAGAGAAAAGGAACACTGTTCTCACTTTTAACCATACTTTGACATATCCCAAACAGACGCTTCTCATTTCAGAGTAACACTTGTGCGTTTCTCACAAAAGCATTTCATGAAATTCTTTTGCTTTCAAAGAACGTGATTATCTTTCAAAGTAAAGCTTCTACAGAGAAAAGGAACACTGTTCTCACTTTTAACCATACTTTGACATATCCCAAACAGACGCTTCTCATTTCAGAGTAACACATGTGCGTTTCTCACAAAAGCATTTCATGAAATTCATACACTTACAAAGAACGTGATTATCTTTCAAAGTAAAGCTTCTACAGAGAAAAGGAACACTGTTCTCACTTTTAACCATACTTTGACTTATCCCAAACTGACGCTTCTCATTTCAGAGTAACACATGTGCGATTCTCAAAAAAAGCATTTCAGGAAATTCATACACTTTGAAAGGACGTGATTATCTTTCAAAGTAAAGCTTCTACAGAGAAAAGGAACACTGTTCTCACTTTTAACCATACTTTGACATATCCCAAACAGACGCTTCTCATTTCAGAGTAACACATGTGAGTTTCTCACAAAAGCATTTCAGGATTTTCTTTTGCTTTCAAAGAACGTGATTATCTTTCAAAGTAAAGCTTCTACAGAGAAAAGGAACACTGTTCTCACTTTTAACCATACTTTGACATATCCCAAACAGATGCTTCTCATTTCAGAGTAACACATGTGCATTTCTCATAAAAGCATTTCAAGAAATTCTTTGCTTTCAAAGAACGTGATTATCTTTCAAAGTAAAGCTTCTACAGAGAAAAGGAACACTGTTCTCACTTTTAACCATACTTTGACATATCCCAAACAGACGCTTCTCATTTCAGAGTAACACATGTGCGTTTCTCACAAAAGCATTTCATGAAATTCATACACTTTCAAAGAACGTGATTATCTTTCAAAGTAAAGCTTCTACAGAGAAAAGGAACACTGTTCTCACTTTTAACCATACTTTGACATATTCCAAAGGGACGCTTCTCATTTCAGAGTAACACATGTGCGTTTCTCACAAAAGCATTTCATGAAATTCTTTTGCTTTCAAAGAACGTGATTATCTTTCAAAGTAAAGCTTCTACAGAGAAAAGGAACACTGTTCTCACTTTTAACCATACTTTGACATATCCCAAACAGACGCTTCTCATTTCAGAGTAACACATGTGCGATACTCACAAAAGCATTTCAGGAAATTCATACACTTTCAAATCACGTGATTATCTTTCAAAGTAAAGGTTCTACAGAGAAAAGGAACACTGTTCTCACTTTTAACCATACTTTGACATATCCCAAACAGACGCTTTTCATTTCAGAGTAACACATGTGCGTATCTCACAAAAGCATTTCATGGAATTATTTTTTGCTTTCAAAGAACATGATTATCTTTCAAAGTAAAGCTTCTACAGAGAAAAGGAACACTGTTCTCACTTTTAACCATACTTTGACCTATCCCAAACAGACGCTTCTCATTTCAGAGTAACACATGTGCGTTTCTCACAAAAGCATTTCAGGAAATTCATACACTTTCAAAGAACGTGATTATCTTTCAAAGTAAAGCTTCTACAGAAAAAAGGAACACTGTTCTCACTTTTAACCATACTTTGACATATCCCAAACAGACGCTTCTCATTTCAGAGTAACACATGTGCCTTTCTCACAAAAGCATTTCATGAAATTCTTTTGCTTTCAAAGAACGTGATTATCTTTCAAAGTAAAGCTTCTACAGAGAAAAGGAACACTGTTATCACTTTTAACCATACTTTGACATATCCCAAACAGACGCTTCTCATTTCAGAGTAACACATGTGCGATTCTCACAAAAGCATTTCAGGAAATTCATACACTTTGAAAGGACGTGATTATCTTTCAAAGTTAAGCTTCTACAGAGAAAAGGAACACTGTTCTCACTTTTAACCATACTTTGACATATCCCAAACAGACGCTTCTCATTTCAGAGTAACACATGTGAGTTTCTCACAAAAGCATTTCAGGATTTTCTTTTGCTTTCTAAGAATGTGATTATCGTTCAAAGTAAAGCTTCTACAGAGAAAAGGAACACTGTTCTCACTTTTAACCATACTTTGACATATCCCAAACAGACGCTTCTCATTTCAGAGTAACACATGTGCAATTCTCAAAAAAGCATTTCAAGAAATTCTTTGCTTTCAAAGAACGTGATTATTTTTCAAAGTAAAGCTTCTACAGAGAAAAAGAACACTG
The DNA here is from genome assembly GCA_902806775.1 of Microtus agrestis. Classification (NCBI taxonomy): domain Eukaryota; kingdom Metazoa; phylum Chordata; class Mammalia; order Rodentia; family Cricetidae; genus Microtus; species Microtus agrestis. The sequence continues at coordinate 8,056 of CADCXT010002653.1, read as the reverse complement.
TTCTCACTTTTAACCATACATTGACATATCCCAAACAGACGCTTCTCATTTCAGAGTAACACATGTGCGTTTCTCACAAAAGCATTTCATGAAATTCATACACTTTCAAAGAACGTGATTATCTTTCAAAGTAAAGCTTCTACAGAGAAAAGGAACACTGTTGTCACTTTTAACCATACTTTGACATATTCCAAAGGGACGCTTCTCATTTCAGAGTAACACATGTGCGTTTCTCACAAAAGCATTTCATGAAATTCTTTTGCTTTCAAAGAACGTGATTATCTTTCAAAGTAAAGCTTCCACAGAGAAAAGGAACACTGTTCTCACTTTTAACCATACTTTGACATATCCCAAACAGACGCTTCTCATTTTAGAGTAACACATGTGCGATACTCACAAAAGCATTTCAGGAATTCAAACACTTTCAAATCACGTGATTATCTTTCAACGTAAAGGTTCTACAGAGAAAAGGAACACTGTTCTCACTTTTAACCATACTTTGACATATCCCAAACAGACGCTTTTCATTTCAGAGTAACACATGTGCGTATCTGACAGAAGCATTTCATGGAATTATTTTGCTTTCAAAGAACATGATTATCTTTCAAAGTAAAGCTTCTACAGAGAAAAGGAACACTGTTCTCACTTTTAACCATACTTTGACCTATCCCAAACAGACGCTTCTCATTTCAGAGTAACACATGTGCGTTTCTCACAAAAGCATTTCAGGAAATTCATACACTTTCAAAGAACGTGATTATCTTTCAAAGTAAAGCTTCTACAGAAAAAAAGGAACACTGTTCTCACTTTTAACCATACTTTGACATATCCCAAACAGACGCTTCTCATTTCAGAGTAACACATGTGCCTTTCTCACAAAAGCATTTCATGAAATTCTTTTGCTTTCAAAGAACGTGATTATCTTTCAAAGTAAAGCTTCTACAGAGAAAACGAACACTGTTATCACTTTTAACCATACTTTGACATATCCCAAACAAACGCTTCTCATTTCAGTGTAACACATGTGCGTTTCTCACAAAAGCATTTCATGAAATTCTTTTGCTTTCAAAGAACATGATTATCTTTCAAAGTAAAGCTTCTACAGAGAAAAGGAACACTGTTCTCACTTTTAACCATACTTTGACATATCCCAAACAGACGCTTCTCATTTCAGAGTAACACATGTGCGTTTCTCACAAAAGCATTTCATGAAATTCACTGACTTTCATATGATCGTGATTATCTTTCAAAGTAAAGCTTCTACAGAGAAAAGGAACACTGTTCTCACTTTTAACCATACTTTGACATATCCCAAACAGACGCTTCTCATTTCAGAGTAACACATGTGCGTTTCTCACAAAAGCATTTCATGAAATTCATACACTTTCAAAGAACGTGATTATCTTTCAAAGTAAAGCTTCTACAGAGAAAAGGAACACTGTTCTCACTTTTAACCATACTTTGACATATCCCAAACAGACGCTTCTCATTTCAGAGTAACACATGTGCGTTTCTCACAAAAGCATTTCATGAAATTCTTTTGCTTTCAAAGAACGTGATTATCTTTCAAAGTAAAGCTTCTACAGAGAAAAGGAACACTGTTCTCACTTTTAACCATACTTTGACATATCCCAAACAGACGCTTCTCATTTCAGAGTAACACATGTGCGTTTCTCACAAAAGCATTCCATGAAATTCACTGATTTTCAAATGATCGTGATTATCTTTCAAAGTAAAGCTTCTACAGAGAAAAGGAACACTGTTCTCACTTTTAACCATACTTTGACCTATCGCAAACAGACGCTTCTCATTTCAGAGTAACACATGTGCGATTCTCACAAAAGCATTTCAGGAAATTCATACACTTTCAAAGCACGTGATTATCTTTCAAAGTTAAAGCTTCTACAGAGAAAAGGAACACTGTTCTCACTTTTTTTTAACCATACTTTGACATATCCCAAACAGACGCTTCTCATTTCAGAGTAACACATGTGTTTTTCTCACAAAAGCATTTCATGGAATTCTCTTTTGCTTTCAAAGAACGTGATTATCTTTCAAAGTAAAGCTTCAACAGAGAAAAGGAACACTGTTCTCACTTTTAACCATACTTTGACCTATCCCAAACAGACGCTTCTCATTTCAGAGTAACACATGTGCGTTTCTCACAAAAGCATTTCAGGAAATTCATACACTTTCAAAGCACGTGATTATCTTTCAAAGTAAATCTTCTACAGAGAAAAGGAACACTGTTCTCACTTTTAACCATACTTTGACCTATCCCAAACAGACGCTTCTCATTTCAGAGTAACACATGTGCGTTTCTCACAAAAGCATTTCAGGATTTTCTTTTGCTTTCTAAGAATGTGATTATCGTTCAAAGTAAAGCTTCTACAGAGAAAAGGAACACTGTTCTCACTTTTAACCATACTTTGACATATCCCAAACAGACGCTTCTCATTTCACAAAGTAACACATGTGCATTTCTCAAAAAGCATTTCAGGATCTATTTTTGCTTTCAAAGAACGTGATTATCTTTCAAAGTAAAGCTTCTACAGAGAAAAAGGAACACTGTTCTCACTTTTAACCATACTTTGACATATCCCAAACAGACGCTTCTCATTTCAGAGTAACACATGTGCGTTTCTCACAAAAGCATTTCATGAAATTCATACACTTTCAAAGAACGTGATTATCTTTCAAATTAAAGCTTCTACAGAGAAAAGGAACACTGTTCTCACTTTTAACCATACTTTGACATATCCCAAACAGACGCTTCTCATTTCAGAGTAACACATGTGCGTTTCTAAAAAAGCATTTCATGAAATTCTTTTGCTTTCAAAGAACATGATTATCTTTCAAAGTAAAGCTTCTACAGAGAAAAGGAACACTGTTCTCACTTTTAACCATACTTTGACTATCCCAAACAGACGCTTCTCATTTCAGAGTAACATATGTGCGTTTCTCACAAAAGCATTTCAGGAAATTCATTCACTTTCAAAGCATGTGATTATCTTTCAAAGTAAAGCTTCTACAGAGAAAAGGAACACTGTTCTCACTTTTAACCATACTTTGACCTATCCCAAACAGACGCTCCTCATTTCAGAGTAACACATGTGCGTTTCTCACAAAAGCATTTCATGAAATTCACTGACTTTCAAAAGAACGTGATTATCTTTCAAAGTAAAGCTTCTACAGAGAAAAGGAACACTGTTCTCACTTTTAACCATACTTTGACATATCCCAAACAGACGCTTCTCCATTTCAGAGTAACACATGTGCGTTTCTCACAAAAGCATTTCATGAAATTCATTTTGACTTTCAAAGAACGTGATTATCTTTCAAAGTAAAGCTTCTACAGAGAAAAGGAACACTGTTCTCACTTTTAACCATACTTTGACATATCCCAAACAGACGCTTCTCATTTCAGAGTAACACATGTGCGTTTCTCACAAAAGCATTTCATGAAATTCATTTTGACTTTCAAAGAACGTGATTATCTTTCAAAGTAAAGCTTCTACAGAGAAAAGGAACACTGTTCTCACTTTTAACCATACTTTGACATATCCCAAACAGACGCTTCTCATTTCAGAGTAACACATGTGCGTTTCTCACAAAAGCATTTCATGAAATTCATTTGCTTTCAAAGAACGTGATTATCTTTCAAAGTAAAGCTTCTACAGAGAAAAGGAACACTGTTCTCACTTTTAACCATACTTTGACATATCCCAAACAGACGCTTCTCATTTCAGAGTAACACATGTGCGTTTCTCACAAAAGCATTCCATGAAATTCACTGACTTTCAAATGATCGTGATTATCTTTCAAAGTAAAGCTTCTACAGAGAAAAGGAACACTGTTCTCACTTTTAACCATACTTTGACCTATCCCAAACAGACGCTTCTCATTTCAGAGTAACACATGTGCGTTTCTCACAAAAGCATTTCATGAAATTCACTGACAGTTTCAAAGGAACGTGATTATCTTTCAAAGTAAAGCTTCTACAGAGAAAAGGAACACTGTTCTCACTTTTAACCATACTTTGACATATCCCAAACAGACGCTTCTCATTTCAGAGTAACACATGTGCGTTTCTCACAAAAGCATTTCATGAAATTCTTTTGCTTTCAAAGAACGTGATTATCTTTCAAAGTAAAGCTTCTACAGAGAAAAGGAACACTGTTCTCACTTTTAACCATACTTTGACATATCCCAAACAGACGCTTCTCATTTCAGAGTAACACATGTGCGTTTCTCACAAAAGCATTTCATGAAATTCATTTTGCTTTCAAAGAACGTGATTATCTTTCAAAGTAAAGCTTCTACAGAGAAAAGGAACACTGTTCTCACTTTTAACCATACTTTGACATATCTCAAACAGACGCTTCTCATTTCAGAGTAACACATGTGCGTTTCTCACAAAAGCATTTCATGAAATTCACTGACTTTCAAATGATCGTGATTATCTTTCAAAGTAAAGCTTCTACAGAGAAAAGGAACACTGTTCTCACTTTTAACCATACTTTGACATATCCCAAACAGACGCTTCTCATTTCAGAGTAACACATGTGCGTTTCTCACAAAAGCATTTCATGAAATTCTTTTTGACTTTCAAATGAACGTGATTATCTTTCAAAGTAAAGCTTCTACGGAGAAAAAGGAACACTGTTCTCACTTTTAACCATACTTTGACATATCCCAAACAGACGCTTCTCATTTCAGAGTAACACATGTGCGTTTCTCACAAAAGCATTTCATGAAATTCTTTTACTTTCAAAGAACGTGATTATCTTTCAAAGTAAAGCTTCTACAGAGAAAAGGAACACTGTTCTCACTTTTAACCATACTTTGACATATCCCAAACAGACGCTTCTCATTTCAGAGTAACACATGTGCGTTTCTCACAAAAGCATTTCATGAAATTCACTGACTTTCAAATGATCGTGATTATCTTTCAAAGTAAAGCTTCTACAGAGAAAAGGAACACTGTTCTCACTTTTAACCATACTTTGACATATCCCAAACAGACGCTTCTCATTTCAGAGTAACACATGTGCGTTTCTCACAAAAGCATTTCATGATATTCTCTTTTGCTTTCAAAGGATCGTGATTATCTTTCAAAGTAAAGCTTCTACAGAGAAAAGGAACACTGTTCTCACTTTTAACCATACTTTGACATATCCCAAACAGACGCTTCTCATTTCAGAGTAACACATGTGCGTTTCTCACAAAAGCATTTCATGAAATTCTCTTGACTTTCTAAGAACGTGATTATCTTTCAAAGTAAAGCTTCTACAGAGAAAAGGAACACTGTTCTCACTTTTAACCATACTTTGACATATCCCAAACAGACGCTTCTCATTTCAGAGTAACACATGTGCGTTTCTCACAAAATCATTTCATGAAATTCACTGACTTTCAAATGATCGTGATTATCTTTCAAAGTAAAGCTTCTACGGAGAAAAGGAACACTGTTCTCACTTTTAACCATACTTTGACATATTCCAAACAGACGCTTCTCATTTCAGAGTAACACATGTGCGTTTCTCAAAAAAGCATTTCATGAAATTCATTTTGACTTTTAAAGATCGTGATTATCTTTCAAAGTAAAGCTTCTACAGAGAAAAGGAACACTGTTCTCACTTTTAACCATACTTTGACATATCCCAAACAGACGCTTCTCATTTCAGAGTAACACATGTGCGTTTCTCACAAAAGCATTTCATGAAATTCACTGACTTTCAAAGGATCGTGATTATCTTTCAAAGTAAAGCTTCTACGGAGAAAAGGAACACTGTTCTCACTTTTAACCATACTTTGACATATCCCAAACAGACGCTTCTCATTTCAGAGTAACACATGTGCGTTTCTCACAAAAGCATTTCATGAAATTCACTGACTTTCAAATGATCGTGATTATCTTTCAAAGTAAAGCTTCTACAGAGAAAAGGAACACTGTTCTCACTTTTAACCATACTTTGACATATCCCAAACAGACGCTTCTTATTTCAGAGTAACAAATGTGCCTTTCTCACAAAAGCATTTCATGAAATTCTTTTGCTTTCAAAGAACGTGATTATCTTTCAAAGTAAAGTTTCTACAGAGAAAAAGGAACACTGTTATCACTTTTAACCATACTTTGACATATCCCAAACAGACGCTTCTCATTTCAGTGCAACACATGTGCGTTTCTCACAAAAGCATTTCATGAAATTCTTTTGCTTTCAAAGAACATGATTTTCTTTCAAAGTAAAGCTTCTACAGAGAAAAGGAACACTGTTCTCACTTTTAACCATACTTTGACATATCCCAAACAGACGCTTCTCATTTCAGAGTAACACATGTGCGTTTCTCACAAAAGCATTTCATGAAATTCACTGACTTTCATATGATCGTGATTATCTTTCAAAGTAAAGCTTCTACAGAGAAAAGGAACACTGTTCTCACTTTTAACCATACTTTGAAATATCCCAAACAGACACTTCTCATTTCAGAGTAACACATGTGCGTTTCTCACAAAAGCATTTCATGAAATTCATACACTTTCAAAGGATCGTGATTATCTTTCAAAGTAAAGCTTCTACAGAGAAAAGGAACACTGTTCTCACTTTTAACCATACTTTGACATATTCCAAACAGACGCTTCTCATTTCAGAGTAACACATGTGCTTTTCTCACAAAAGCATTTCATGAAATTCACTGACTTTCAAATGATCGTGATTATCTTTCAAAGTAAAGCTTCTACGGAGAAAAAGCAACACGGTTCTCAATTTTAACCATACTTTGACATATCCCAAACAGACGCTTCTCATTTCAGAGTAACACATGTGCGTTTCTCACCAAAGCATTCCATGAAATTTACTGATTTTCAAATGATCGTGATTATCTTTCAAAGGAAAGCTTCTACGGAGAAAAGGAACACTGTTCTCACTTTTAACCATACTTTGACCTATCCCAAACAGACGCTTCTCATTTCAGAGTAACACATGTGCGATTCTCACAAAAGCATTTCAGGAAATTCATACACTTTCAAAGCACGTGATTATCTTTCAACGTAAAGCTTCAACAGAGAAAAGGAACACTGTTCTCACTTTTAACCATACTTTGACATATCCCAAACAGACGCTTCTCATTTCAGAGTAACACATGTGCGTTTCTCACAAAAGCACTTCAGGATTTTCTTTGGCTTTATAAGAACGTGATTATCTTTCAAAGTAAAGCTTCTACAGAGAAAAGGAACACTCTTCTCACTTTTAACCATACTTTGACATATTCAAAACAGACGCTTTTCATTTCAGAGTAACACATGTGCGTTTCTGACAGAAGCATTTCATGGAATTATTTTGCTTTCAAAGAAAATGATTATCTTTCAAAGTAAAACTTCTACAGAGAAAAGGAACACTGTTCTCACTTTTAACCATACTTTGACCTATCCCAAACAGACGCTTCTCATTTCAGAGTAACACATGTGCGTTTCTCACAAAAGCATTTCCTGAAATTCACTGATTTTCAAAGAACGTGATTATCTCTCAAAGTAAAGCTTCTACAGAGAAAACGAACACTGTTATCTCTTTTAACCATTCTTTGACATATCCCAAACAGACGCTTCTCATTTCAGTGTAACACATGTGCGTTTCTCACAAAAAGCATTTCATGAAATTCTTTTGCTTTCAAAGAACATGATTTTCTTTCATAGTAAAGCTTCTACAGAGAAAAGGAACACTGTTCTCACTTTTAACCATACTTTGACATATCCCAAACAGACGCTTCTCATTTCAGAGTAACACATGTGCGTTTCTCACAAAAGCATTACATGAAATTCACTGACTTTCAAATGATCGTGATTATCTTTCAAAGTAAAGCTTCTACAGAGATAAGGAACACTGTTCTCACTTTTAACCATACTTTGACCTATCGCAAACAGACGCTTCTCATTTCAGAGTAACACATGTGCGATTCTCACAAAAGCATTTCAGGAAATTCATACACTTTCAAAGGATCGTGATTATCTTTCAACGTAAAGCTTCAACAGAGAAAAGGAACACTGTTCTCACTTTTA
>CADCXT010002647.1:0-67411 GCA_902806775.1 Microtus agrestis | reverse complement strand
ACTCAGAACTCTCTGGAAACTTGGCTAGGGTCTGTTGCTGGCCCAGAGTAGCTTGTACCTCCTTATCTGCCTCTAAAGCCACAGGATTCACTGTCACATTTGGCAGGTTTGAGTGCTGAGCTTCATTTCTATTTGGAGGTGGACCACGTATTTCAGGATGAACTGATGGTTCCTCAGAAGGAAGCTGATGGTGAGCTGGGTCTTCTTGTTGGATTAAAGGTTCATCTTCCTGTGGGAAATAATCTGGAGCTTCCTGATGGTGATTCTCTGTATTTTGAACTTGTGTCTCCAACTGGTCAGGTTCATCCTGCTCTAGGAACTCTGGAGCTTCATCTGCATTTTCCTGGGATTGCAGAGGAAGGCTGTAAGAATAATCTTCATTCACATTCAGGTCACCATAATCATCATCCTTGGTTTGCTTGTGAAATTGAGGTTTTCCATCAACCACCTTAGCAAGTTTCCTGTGCTGTGTTAAATCTTTCTTCAACTCCTTGGGTGAAACCATGAAGGTTGTTGCTTTTGAACTCTGGCTGTCCAGTGGCGGAACAAGTATTGCATCCAACTGATGATCTGCAGCCTCAGCTAGACTGGCAGTACTTTTGAACTGTGAATGCAGAATGGGAGCCTGAATTTGATCCCCTTTGAGTGTAAAAATGTTCTCTGGCTGCTTCCCAGGTGGTATCAGCTTGTTGGTCAGATGCTGATGTGAAACACCAAGTTCTGCAGGCTCTGGTTTCAACTCCCGAGAAGTGCTGGGGACCTGGAATAGAGGTAAACTGTCAGTCAACTCCTCAAGTGGGGCCAACATCTCTTTGGAAGCAGGGGGCCCCAGATACTCAGTGCCCCCTTTGTCTGTCTCAGTAGCTCGAGTATGTGGGGATTTAGGTGGATGATCAGAGGGGTGCCAAGACCAGAGTTTGGTTACCACCCAGGGCTCTGAAGTCAACTGGCGTGGGTTCCCAGTGAACTCTGGAATGGGAAAAGCCAGGACCAGTTGCCACATGAAGAAAAGCCTTAGTGTACCAAAGTGCAGTACAGACATGATAGAAAAGTAGAAACAAAAAAAAAGTAAAGACAAAGTGCAGTAGGGACTAGATCCACAATGCTGCCCACACTGGTGGGGAACTGAATGAAAACTCAGAACCTGGGCAAGGAGGCCTGCCCCGCCCTTTATTTATGACATCTGGCCTTTGTTACAAAACCATTACTAGGCAGGGTCCCAGTTGGATTCTGCTTTCTCTCATGTCTGTGATCTTTTCCCCTTTTGGACTCTCTTTCAAGTTTGTTGTAGAAAAACCCAAAAGCCAAATTCAAAAGTTATCTTGGATTATTTATATCTTGTTTCTTGCTTCTGTAGCTTCTTCCTAATGTCCAGAGTAGACTGATCAATGAAATAAGCATCAAATGATATCTGTTGTTAGGACTTTAAAAATAATCTTTAATTATAATGAAGCCATATATTTTATTATTATTGTATGGTCATGTGGTACATGCCTCAACATGCATGCAGAAGTCAAAGGACAGCATATGGAGTTAGTTCTCTCCTTCCACCTTCAAGAGGCTTCCAGGGATGGAACTCTGGTCTCCTGGCTTGCATTGTGAGGTGGCAAGTACCTTTATCCACTAAGTATCTGTAGAACATAAATATAAACTTAGTAATACAATACTATCTTTCCTCAAGTTTTACCTCTCCTAGACCTTTTTAACTTAGACCTTCTATAATGTGCTTAACCATTCCATGTCCTCAATTTCGATGTACATTTGGAACACTGCTTACTATAGGACAAAACTACCACCTACAATTCTTTCACATCTGTGTAGCTGGAACGGCAGGCTGCTTCCAGCCACCCGGCTAGCTTTACCCAAAATAACAACACACAAATTGTATTCTTTTAAACACTGCCTGGCCCCGTTAACTGTAGCCTCTTATAGGCTAACTCTCACATCCTGCTTAACCCATTTCTAATAATCTGTGTAGCACCACGAGGTGCTGGCTTTTCAGGAAGGATTCTAGGCTATATCTGTCTCAGTTCCAAGAATCATGATGACTGCCTGACTTGGCTTCTTTCTCCCAGCATTCTATTACTCCGCCTACCTAATTTTCTGTCCTATTAAAGGGCCAAGGCAGTTTCTTTATTAACCAATGAAATCAACACAAAACAGAAGATTCTCCCACATCATTTCCCCTTTTTCTGTTTAAACAAAAAAAGGCTTTCACTTTAACATAGTAAGATTACATATAACAAAACAGTTATCAAGCAAAATTACAGTTACAATATTTATATCTATTTTATCCTTTATTATAACTAAGGAAAACTATAACTATAACTAACCATTCTTCAACTCCATCAAAGACTCTAGAAGGATATAATATTACCTAAGTAAACAAGAAGTAAGCAACTTCCAAAACTCTAGAAATGACAGAGACATCTCACTGCCTGGACAGTCATCCAAAGTTTCTCTGTACCGTTGAGGCATCCATCTCCAGCCTACAGGCCCATAGTATCCAGTAGACATTTCCATGAAGCAGAAAATTCCAAAGACAGTTCAGTCATTTTCTGCTGTGTCCTGCAGAATGTCTCATGCACTCTTTCATAGATCAGGAACTCCAAAAGACCACCTCATTTTTTAGCAAGTTCAGCAGTCCTCTCTCTGCGGGTTCTTCACGTCCAGTTTATGCAACAGTCCAGGCAAGAGCAGTTTCTTGCCCAAATGACTATCAAACTCCATAAGGAGCCTCTTTGATGCCCATCTTCCTCTTGAAGTAGATTGGTGCTGCCAGGAGCAGACGTGTCTCATTGTCATGAAAAGCCCTAAGTTATTAAAATATCTTAAATGCCATATTCTACACCCTTTGAAAGATATGAAAATGCCCATCTAACTGAAATATATCTCTCTATATATAGAAAATCTAACATGACTACAAGCTTTACTATTATCGATGATTACCCATTAGCAACCTATATTTCCTAATTATATATTACATTTTTAAATGAACTACACTATCACAATACCTTAATCAAGATCAGAAATACATATACATAGAACAAAATTGACCTTAACTTTTACCAACAGAGTAAAATTTATACCAATGTAATTATTCATATCTATATCACATCTGAAAGCATTCTTTCTCTTTAACCTTCTTTACCAACATGCATTTTATAACTATACCCTTTCATATCTCTTCTCTAGCTTGATTGTTATGCTTTCTTTACAAAGTTAAAAACATTTTATGTCATACTTCAAACTGATACATGTGAATAAATAGGATGCTTATAACCTGTAATTGCTTATAGTAATGCTCTGAGCCACACAGCTTTGTACATATGCTCCTAAATCAAGCATAAGCCATCTCATACAGAAACAGAGGGCGTGGGACACTCAGAAAGGATATAGCTATCAGACTCAATGAGATTCTGCTGTTTTCACAGGTGAATAAAAATTATTAAGGGACTTTATGGTTCATGTTATCTGAGAAGAGAATTACTATCTCCTCTAGTTACTTGCACCTTTATGGGGAGAAACTGACACCCACAATCCATAATAGTCCCGATACCCTTTCTGCTCTGACTCAGTAATAACCTAGGGTTATACTATGCCACTGCTTCTCCTTATGGTACATTCCTTATGAAGGCTGACTCTTAGACTTTATAAAGATATTTCTTTGTCAGAACACAAACATCTTCTGATGTCTGCTGACACCTCAATCCGCACAGATATTCACTCCACCCAGCCTGAAAGAACTGAGAAAATTATTCACTAGAATATCCTTTCTGAATCTTTAAAGCCTCACAAATATCGCAATAGGTACAACTGCTTAAACCTGAAACCTGTTGAAAAAAATGAATGGTCTCTTCAAAGAAACAAAAGGGGCATTTACTTAAATACAAAGGTAAGTTCCATGTACAAACTTATCAGCAGCTGTAACCTTACTTGTGCTTTTGTGTTTTTTCTTTTGGTATAATATATATTCAATGATATATACTCTTGGTATAATATATTCTCAATAGTATGAAATGGCTATAAACCCCCACTATTCTCTTTTCAATTATTTTTTAAATATTTATTTATTTATTATATATACAATATTCTGTCTGCATGTATTCCTGCAGGCCAGAAGAGGGCACCAGACCTAATTACAGATGGTTGTGAGCCACCATGTGGTTGCTGGGAATTGAACTCAGGACCTTTGGAAGAACAGGCAATGCTCATAACCACTGAGCCATTTCTCCAGCCCCTTCTCTTTTCAATTATTCCACCCTTGAATTGCTTCTTAGACTTTTATTTTTCTGTTTACCGCATTCTTAATATATAACCTTCTGTATGTAACTATCAGTAATTTTGTTTCACAGTTCAAGAGAGCTGATTTCTAACTCAAAGGTTAAGATAATGAAAATAGCTGTCTTAAAATAAGTTTTTAATAAGACCTAATAACTCTTAATGTCTGAGAGCAACACAAGGGGAACCTGAGCCATTATTAAACAGAATGATAACTGTCCTAGGTAATATTCCTTTTTTCCATGTTCCTAAATCCCCGGGCAGTTCCCCAAGCAGCTAGCGGCAGGAAATGCTGGTGAGTCCCCAGAGATGGCTGCCAGAGTGGTGCAGATTCCCAGCAGCTAGGGGCAGACACCTGGAGGGACAGGCAGTGGGGTCTGGGAACTGCAAGATCCCTGAGTGGGCTGGGTGCAAACAAGTGGCGGGTAAAAGGCACATAGACACAGTAAATAGGCATAAAGAACATTTATTACTTAAAAGAGAGAGAGAGGGAGGAGAGAAGAGAGAGAGAGAGAGAGAGAGAGAGAGAGAGAGAGAGAGAGAGAGGGACAGAGAAAAAAAAAGCACGTGTGCACATGCCAAAAGGGAACAGCAAGAGAGGGAATTCAAGATGGTGAAGAGAGGTCAGAGATAGCTGGGAGTGGGCATAGCTTCTCCCTTAAAGTGACCAGGGACCGAAAGAATAACATTCCCAGGTTTTGCTTACAATAAAAGCAGGAGGTTAGACACCACAGTTTGAAGGAATTGGGGCAGCAAATTCTCAAGATTGCTTCCGGCTGATTTGTGGCCATTGTCTTGGGGGGGGGTGGTCCCTGAGAAGGCTGTGTGCTGGGAACCTCCTTGCATAGCTGGTCTCTTTGCTTCTGACCAGTGTCTGTGGTGTGGAAATGTCTGGTGTCCCTTATCCAGTTTAAGGTATTGGCAGAACAAAGAAAAGTTAAATTAAGAAAAAAAATTTTTGGACTAGGGAATTGAGGGGGTATCTGACCTGTTTAAGGTGGATTCTTTAATTCGGCTCCCTGGAACTCACAAGAACTCCTTGGGTTTATGAAAACAGAAGTTTTAGACATATAATGACTATGGCTTATTTTGTACAATAAAAAGTATTTTTTTAAGAAATTTGATTTGAAATTTGTTTGGTGAGGTAACCTGGCAAAACCTCTCAGCTATCAAACTGTCATAGATCTTTGAGAAGGATAAGATTTTTCTTGAGTTACCGATTAAAAAATGACAGAGAACTTACTTAGTTGGCACCCAGAGCTACTCTTTTGGGGTCCTCCATGGTCGCTGAAGGTTGCACTTGAACTTTGCTGGTTAGCACCAGGCCTGCCAGGCTCCAGGAGACCCTGTGGGCTAAGAAATCTGTAGGAAGACAGGCCTACCTTGACCTGAGCAGCTAGGCTGTCGATTCTGGCGATTCCGTCCACATCTAGAGGTCTTTAGTTTAGATGGAAGGCAGGTTTTCCTAATGGTCAGCGCTCAGCAGTGCTCAGCGAACTGCAGAAGGACGTTGTTCTGTGCCCATTTGTCTTCTGTCTTCTTTGGAGGAAAGAATAGTCTGCTGCTAGGAGCCAACCTGTCTCTTTTTGTTATGAAAAGTTTTTTAAATAATTAAATACTTAAATATCACATTCCCCAGATCTCTGAGCAGTTGAGGGCTGTTTATTAGGTATAGCTGCAGTATAGAATCTGTCTGGAAGGTTGGGTCTGAGCTTGACTGCACTGGCTCTTAACAGGTAAGATCCACACTTGTAAAAAGACATAAAGAAAGAAAAAATAATATAAGATTAGTGGCAGAACTGACAATGGTAAAGAACAGCTTAATATTAAATAATAAGGCATTTTTGTAAGAGACTTAAAAGTACATACCAGTTTAAAATATGAGACTTATGATTTTGTAGTCTGAAATGAGATGTAATGAACAATTATTATACACAGAAAGAGTGAACAGGAATTGGGCAACGTGGATGCCTTTGATGGGCCCTATCAAAGGCATGCCACTGCATAAAACATATGTAACAGACTTAACATGAGGATTTTACTGAAAACCGGGTAAAAAGGCAGGGTATGCAGGAGTCATATTGTCCTCATTTATTGCACAGTTGTTTATTGTCTTAGTCTTTAATTTAGATAGGTACTGAGAATTATATAGATCAATAGTCATCTAAGTTTGTCATTTATAATTATACTAATCAGGTTCTTTAGATACATGGAGATTATATTCAGTATAGATAGATTATCTTCAACCTCTTCAAAGAGCTGTAGAAAATGGCCTTTAATCTAACTCAGTTTCGTGGTAGTGAGACACAATTGCTCCTGGAAACACCGATCTATTCCCGAAAGAATGTTGAGCACCAAAGACACTTCACCTGGAGCCTTTCTTCTTGGCAGAACTGGCCTTTGGGCAAAGAAATGCCCATACCTCAACCACTGACAGAGCTACAGAGTATGCATGAATGGGTAAAACAGGACTGTCATATCCTGCCAAGACAGGGTAAGATAGTTTTAAAAGTTTCTTACCTTTGAAAATGGTATGTCAGTTATGTTAGGCCTTAGCCAAAGTGGGTTGCTTCAACACTGCAAACATGACCTTGGGTGATTGCCCAGGTAGCTAGTTGTCTCTGTGATCTGTTGCATGTTTTGGAAGTTGTTTGACTGAACTTCTTGATTACTCTGGTAACATTATTTCCCTTCTCAGGTCTTCAATGGGGTTGAAGACTATATAAATGTAGTTACTTTTCTCTCATGACTTGGCCAAGTTATTTATTATACAAGACTTAAGCTAGTTAGAATAGGATATTTGTACTTATTGTATATAATTTCATAGTAGTTTTAGAACTTGATGGAGGAAGGTCATTGGCTAATAAAGAAACTGCCTTGGCCCATTTTGATAGGCGATCCCTTAGGTGGGTGGAGTAGGCAGAACAGAATGCTGGGAGAAAGAAGCTGAGTCAGTGAATCGCCATGATTCTCCCACTCCAGGCAGACACAGGTTAAGATCATTCCTGGTAAGCCAGCTTGTGGGCTACACAGATTATTAGAAATGGGTTAGGTCAATATGTAAGAGCTAGCCAATAAGAGGCTGGAACTAATGGGCCAGGCAGTGTTTAAAAGAATACAGTTTCCGTGTAATTATTTCGGGTAAAGCTAGCCAGGTGGTGGGTGGCGGGTGGCAGGAAGCAGCCCGCCGCTCCTAATACAACAGAGTGGCACCCAGCGTGGTAATGAACTCCATGTAAAACCTGAGAGAGCTTAATTTTAATCAGAGGAAAAAAAACAGAGTTTAACACAGTTTTTGGCTGTTAGTTGGTGGCATGCTGTAGAGAGATTTCCTGATTCGGCATCAGCAGCAGAAAAAAACGCTGCGTCATTTTAAAGCGCGGCTTCTTGGGGCTGTGCTGCCAGCATGAACTCTGGCTTTAAAGCATTTCAATGGATTTTATGGGACTGCATGTTTGTGTTCCCGCTTGGGATCAGAGGAGAGTGCTCTGAGACCATGCAGATGGCTCAGCGGTCCAGGCCTGCACCTGGGCAGACAGCAGAATCAGGCTTAGACAGGCAGAAGAGCAAGGCGGATTCCTGCCGCCATACAGAGACGTGTTTTCAGACTGCGCAGTGCTCTGCATGTCAGATTTTGCTGTAACTTGGATAAAAAAAGTTTCTGTGCTACATGCTCAGTCTCAGAGTTAAACTGCTGACTGCGGCGCCAATATGGACTTGCTGTGTGCCTAGAACTGTGCTCAGCTCAGGGGTACCAAATGGATCTGAGGCAGGAGTGGCTGCTCCATGCTGAACTGTGCTGACCTCAGGCAGGAACTACCGTAATTACTGTAATAACAGCGCAGTTAAGGTTTCGACTGGGCAGGACACAGACGGTACCGTATTACCTGTACATGGTGCAACTTAAGATTTTAAGAACTGCTTAACATTTTAAGAAATGCTCCTGGATAGTAAAAAAATGTTACAGATTCACAATAAAATAGACTCAGACATAAAAGACCACACTGTTGGATGAATGTACGTAGGCTTGAGAGAGAAAAAAAATATAGAGAATAAAGTTAATGGTTTAAAAAAAGGTTAACGTCTTTAAAGAGACAGAGTACAGATAGTTATAGATTAAGAGAAATAAAGTAAAAATAAGCCATGTAAAAATGGAAAATTCACAGAGAGTCTGGATTATGTACATTGTGTTTTCTTTAAAATTTTGACTGTGAAGTAACTAAGTACAGAGAGGCATTTCATTACATGGGCTGCCAAGCTAAACCAGAATGGATATAAGGGTATTATGATTTCAAAATTTGGGTCTATGGATATGATGCTTTGGAGAGGGTCTTCTTTTGTTTTCACAGAGGACCAGACCCTGTGGATTGATTCTATCCTGATATGGTATGATAGACCACGACCTCCCGAAAAGTTGCTGTGAACACCTTCAAAAAATTACTTTGCTCAACTGCTGACTGAGATGAACCTATCAGACAGGTTATCCCATAAAAGACCTGAATAAAGCGCCCCCATTCAGCAGGAAGCAGTTAGGAGAGAAAAACTGCACCCATGTTCCCAAAATATTGTTTATAAATGTTCTTTTACATTTAAAGGGGGAAATGATACAGGTATGAATAATTTGCATTGGTATGGATTTTAAGGTCAATTTTGTTATATGTATATGTATTTCTGATCTTGATTAAGGTATTGTGATTGCGTAGTTCATTTTTAAAATGTAATGTATAATTAGGAAATATAGGTTGTTAATGGATAATCATCAATAATGGTCAAACTTGTAGTCATGTTAGTTAGATTTTCTAGATGTGCATAGATATATTTCAGACAGGCATTCTTCATATCTTTCAAAGACTACAGAACATGGCATTTAATGGTTTAATAACTTAGGGCTTTTTATGACTATGAGACACACCTGCTACTGGCAGCACCAGCTACTTCAAGAGGAAGATGGGCATCAAAGAGGATCCTTATGGAGTTGGTTAGCCATTTGGGCAAGAAACTGCTCTTCCTGGACTGTTGCATAAACTGGACACAAAGAACCCGCAGGGAGAGGACTGCTGAACTTGCCTAAAGGTGAGATGGTCTTGTGGGGTTCCTGATTCATGAGAGTCTGTGAGACATTCTGCAGGACACAGCAGAAAATGACTGAACTGTCTTTGAAATTTCCTGCTTCATGGAAATGTCTCTGGATACCATGGGCCTGTAGGCCGAAGATGGATGCCCCAATGGTACAGAGGAACTTTGGGTGACTGTCCAGGCAGTGAGATGTCTCTGACATTTCTAGAGTTTTCGACTTCCTCTTTACTTAGGTATTATTATATCCTTCTGGAGTCTTTGATGGAGTTGAAGAATGAATAGTTATAGTTTTCCTTAGTTATGATAAAAGATAAAATAGATATAACTGTTTTGTTATATGTAATCTTACTATGTTAAAGTAAAGCCTTCCTCTTTTGGTTTAAACAGAAAAAGGGGGAATGATAGAGGAAGATCATTGGCTAATAAAGAAACTGCCTTGGCCCATTTTGATAGGCGATCCCTTAGGTGGGTGGAGTCGGCAGAACAGAATGCTGGGAGAAAGAAGCTGAGTCTGTGAGTCGCCATGATTCTCCCACTCCAGGCAGACACAGGTTAAGATCATTCCTGGTAAGCCAGCTCGTGAACAACACAGATTATTAGAAATGGGTTAGGTCAATATGTAAGAGCTAGCCAATAAGAGGCTGGAACTAATGGGCCAGGCAGGGTTTAAAAGAATACAGTTTAAGTGTAATTATTTTGGGGCATAAGCTAGCTATGCGGGCAGACAGGTGCCGGGGACACAGCCCGCAACTCCCTGTCTCAACAAGAAATCTCTTACTTAAACAAAAGGAGGAGGCGTTGTGGGAGTTCCTTCCACTCCTTCAGCCAATAGCCGCTGAGATACCAGCCCATTGGGGCGTGGTCTCTCTCTCTTTAAACAAGTGGCCACTTCCCTCCTCCCCCGTCTCTCTCTCTCTCTCTCTCTCTCTCTCTCTCTCTCTCTCTCTCTCTCTCAGCTTCCAGCACCGCTTCTGGCAACTAGGCTCCCTTCCGGATTGTGCAGAGGGCGGTTGTTGTCTGGGACAGTGATCTGTAAGGTTTTCCACGTTAAGTAAATAACCTTTCTATTAATCCTAATTCCAAACTGGTGTGGGATTGTTTGTGATTTACACCTTTACCAGGGCCTCACACATGTTAGGCAAGCTCTTTACCATTGAGCCACATCCACAGAACACCTAGACTTTTAATGAAAAGAGAAAAAAAATAAACTCCAACAATCCTAGCTAATTGTAAGGTATAATATAGCTTCAAAATCAATTAAGACTTATAAAGGGACTACTAGATATTGGCATTTTTATTACATACTACACAAACAATGGAGAAAATCACTATCAAAGTGATTAAGGCGATGAATTGTAGGTGGTGGGCCAATCATATGTACCTGCTAACTCTCCACAGCAGCTGGCCTCTCACGTGTCCTCCACACAATCTAGTTCAATCCTTTTATCTAAAGTCTGGGATTACAATATTCAGAGTATGGTTGATCAAAGTCTGCAAAGTTCTCCTTCACAACCTTGTTTGACCATCAACGGAAATTAAGTAGTAAATTTCTAGTTCTTGGCATTGTGAGCTGATGTTAAACTGCCTTATGTCTAGTGCCAAGACAAACCTAGTCAT
The DNA here is from genome assembly GCA_902806775.1 of Microtus agrestis. NCBI lineage: Eukaryota > Metazoa > Chordata > Mammalia > Rodentia > Cricetidae > Microtus > Microtus agrestis. The sequence goes on along the minus strand of CADCXT010002647.1, from coordinate 56,437 downwards.
AAGAGACTTACAGTTTCATAACCTGCCAGAGATTTCATTTTGGATATACTTGAAACGCAATGCTCATTTTACAGAGTAGATGTGAACAACATTTTAAATGTATTTATAGAGAACTCTAAATAAAGGTTGTTTTTTGAAGTCACAGTGCTTTCCTGCATCATTTGTTGGATGCAGGACTTACTGCCCTCTGTTGACGACAGTGATGATAAAGGAAGTCCTTCAGAGAAAGCACAGGATTGGGAGTGAGCAAAGGAACAGTTCAGTCTTTGCAGAAAGTAGCTCCTACTTCAGAATACGATCCAAATGCAGATGAAATGAAACTGCCACCCATCCCTCTCCAAATTACTAACCCAGTAAAAGGAAGAATACACTTATCTCTGAATTTTACAAGCAGCTAAAACTATGAGAGGCTCATCTGCATTAATACACTTCTGTCAGATTACAAATTCTTCCCAATGCTCCCTCTGAATGTTTTATAAGTCACTGTGGATTTTTCCTTTTCTTTGTTTGAGACAAGATCTCATATAGCTGGATTCTCTTCTTAGCCCTAGGACAATGTTGAACTTCTGCTCCTCCTATCTCCATGTTGTAAAAGGAGCGGTAGGTCGGCGTCCTGCCACCTGGATAGCTTAACCCCCGAAATAACCACACAGAGATCTGTATTAATTAAATTGCCGCCTAGCCCATTAGTTCTGGCCTCTTATTGTCTAACTCTCACATCTTGATTCAACCCATTTCTAATAATATGTATATCACCAACAGATTGTGGCTTACTGGGAAAGATTCAGAATGTCTGACCTGGCAACTTCATGGCAGGCGGCTCTCTCTGCCTCTGCTTTCTGCCTCCCAGAATTCTGTACTGTCTACTCTGCCACCTAATTTTTGTCCCTATCAAAAGGCCAAGGCAGTCTCTTTATTTAACTAATGAAAGTAACATATTGACAGAAGACCCTCTTACACCATCTCCAGCTCCTGAGTGTTGGGATTAGAGGTGTGTACCATTATAGCCACCTTTGATTTTGTTTACTGTGGTGCTAGAGATAGAACCCAGTGCTTGATGCTAGAAGCACTCTATCAATTAAACCAATTCCCAGCCTTACAGTACAGTAGACACCACTAGTTCTTCCAAGATGTCTACTTCAATTTTGAAAAGTGTTATGTTGTCTTAGTTAAGTTTCTGTTGTTGTGAAGAGACACCATGACCACGCCAACTTTTATAAAAGAAAACATTTAATTAGGGTGGCTAGGGTGACTCTTATACTTTCAGAGGTTCAGTCCATTATCATCATGATGGGGAGCATGGTGACGTGCAGATAGATGTGATGGTGACTACAACTTGGCTTGCAGGCAATGGGAAGTCGACTGAGACACTGGGTGGTACCCTGAGTATAGGAAATCTCAAAGTCTGCCCCAACAATGACACACTCCTCCAACAAGGCCAAATCCACTCCAACAAAGTCACACCTCCTAATAGTGCCACTCCTTATAAGATTATGGGGCCCAACTACATTTAAACTATCACATAAATATTTCTAAAATTTGAACAATTAAAATTAGGTCAAGGCATTATTAGTAACTTGCAGGTTTATTTATGCATCTTAGTTCTCTGTCACAAGGCCTTAAGCTTAATAAACACCTGATAGGCCAATATTTAGTTTTTTTAATCCCAGAATCAAGCACAGTCCAAATCATTTAATAGAGGATTGATAATATGTCAGTGGAATGAGTGAATAGATGATTGAAAAATGAAATTGCTCTCTTTAGCTGAAAGTCTAAAAATGCCTATTGGGAAGCTGCGATGCCCAGGACTGCGAGGGAGACTGGATATGTGGTGCGTCAGACTGGGCTTTTCAGATAAGCTTACCAAAGTTGTTGCCGACCATCACCTTCCTTCATGAGGAGAAAATGAAATAAAAAATTCTCTTAAGGTGCTTTACACCCTTCCTTGATTTTAGTTTAAAATCTTATGCACTTGGGGCTGGAGAGATGGCTCAGTGGTTAAGAGCACTGACTGCTCTTCCAGAAGTCCTGAGTTCAATTCCCAGCAACCACATGGTGGCTCACAACCATCTATAATGAGACCTGGTGCCCCCTTCTGGCTTGCGGGTACACATGAAAGGAATGCTGTACACATAATAAATAAATAAATATTAAAAAAAACCTTATGCACTTTTCTACATTGATAAAACATGTGTTATCAGGGGGAACAAGGCAGGAACTACCTGTATTCACCAAAGCTAAAAGAGTACTTAAACTGGTAACAAGGCAGTTAAAGGCGGGAAGCCAAGTAACAGTAACCCAAGGCTCTGCCATAAGTATGACTTCAATTATTCAATGAAGGGCTTAACTTGTAAAAGTCTTAAAACCTAAGATTCACGAAATCATCCCAGTTTCCAAAAAGCAGGGAAAACCCAATACTGCTTTGTAATTTCTCCAGTGACTTCTATACTATATAAATGCCTGGACCTGGCCGTCAATAGGTTAGAAACAGGACCACAAGGAAATAATTAAACAATGCCTGACGAATGATCTCTTCAGTGATTAGGAGTGGATGGCTGCAGATGGAAGAAGGTGTTGAACAATGTACAGAAGCAGATATGAGATCACTACTGGGTAAAGTTCTCAGATTCAATAAAAGTTGATGAGGAAAGCTCCATGGACAAAAATAGGCAGCAAGGACAGAGCAAGTGGCCAGTCATTCATCGAAATGGTCCTCAGAAAGGACAGGTGTATGAAGTGACAGACATAGTGAGATGTGGCCCTCAGGCAGGCTCTGGGAAATTAAATCGGGTGGCATGCTGATGTGAAAGGGGGTTTCTTTCTTTCTTTCTTTCTTTCTTTCTTTAAGACATATTTTCTTTTTTTAAATTGATTTTATTTGAGCTCTACATTTGTCTCTACTCCCCTCCCTGCCTCTCTCCTCCCCTCGTTAACCCTTCCCCAAGGTCCCCATGCTCCCATTTTTCTCAGGAGATCTTGTCTTTTTCTACTTTCTACTTCTCATGTAGATTAGATCTATGTAAGTCTCTGTTAGTGTCCTCATTGTTGTCTAAGGTCCCTGGGATTGTGGTTTGATTTTTTTAAAAGATTTTTTATATTTATTTATTTATTTTGTATACAACATTCTCTCTGCGCTGTGCCTGCAGGCCAGAAGAGGGCACCAGACCACATTACAGATGGTTGTGAGCAATCATGTGGTTGCCGGGAATTGAACTCAGGACCTTTGGAAGCGCAGGCAACGCTCTTAACCTCTGAGCCATCTCTCCAGCCCCCTGGGATTGTGGTTTGTAGGCTGATTTTCTTTGCTTTATGTTTAAAAACCACCTATAAGTGAGTACATGTGATAATTGTTTTTTTGTGCCTGGGTTACCTCACTCAAAATAATGTTTTCTAGCTCCATCCATTTTCCTGCAAAATTCAATATGTCATTTTTTCTACTGTGTAGTACTCCTTTGTGTAAATGTACCACATTTGCGGAAGGGGGTTTCTACAGCGCATGAAAAGAGCCTATTTTCTGGGATGCCAAGGGTTACAACTGCCTGTCTGTCAAACTCACCCATCTTAAATCTATATAGAAAAGCAGCAGAAGCTAATCCATCTCCTGCGGTTTCTTAAATTTAAAAGCAACAGAAAATAATGAGGAATAGACTACATGAGCACACCAAGGTTTGACCTCTTCACACCAGTCACTGCTATAAACATAAGAAATAAAAAAAAATAAATTAAATTTTAAAAAAGTCATCGAACTCACGGCTAACCTCAAACTACACCCCAGCTCCCGCATCTGTACCCACCTTCACAAGCCATGCTTGAAGAGGAGGCTTCCAGTCATGCCTTTGGCGCTCTCTGTGCGTCCCTCGCCCAGAAAAACTTGACGATGGTGTGGAAACCGGGGTCCCCTGCAGCGTTGGGGAAGACCCGGATTGTACACAGAAGGCCAAGCTGGGAGAAGGCTGTGAACAGAGAGAGAATGCTGTGGGAGGCGCAGGGCGTGAGCGCCAATCTCCTGCCTCAGTTCCCATGAGTCCCCTCCCTTCTCCACGGGGAGCACTTCTCCCTGCACTGACCAAGGCTCCTTCCGAGGCCACAAGGGCATGAGGAGAGCGGGCGGCTAAGGGCCATGCTGGCTCACCACCCTCTATAGACCTGTGCCCGACGCTAGTACCAGCAGCCGAAGCTCCGAAACTCCAAGCTGGAGGGACCCGCACACCCCCGGGCACGGGAGGTGGCCTCATCCATCCTCCCTCTCAGGGCAGCCCCTCACAAGCAGAGCCTTGGCCAGAGGGCCCAGAGGTCAAGTCTCCACACGCACTGGACCCTCACTGCGCCTGCGCAAGCAACGCCTGCACATGCTCACGTGCAAGGGGCGTGGCCCGCGGTTGGCCAGCACTGTCCTAACCCTTCTTGGCAGGTGACCTCAACTGGTGTCAGCCTGAGTTCCTACTGCACCACTCCCTCCGGGCTAGGGCTCCTACCCAAGCGGATTTTTAAGGGCAGACATAGAGGATTCAGCTGGCTTCACCTTCACTTCCGGAAAAGACAAAAGTAGTAGGTAGTTAGCACTGTGGAACTGGTGGGAAATGACTTCTAACGATGGAATCCTTCGAGCTAACTTTAAGGAGTCTTAAATACGCAAAACTAAGCAGAACTCAACCTCTAGGTCTAGCGTGAAATCTTTAGACATGTCCCCGCTTGTGCTGGAGATTCTGGTGTGTGTGTGTGTGTGTGTGTGTGTGTGTGTGTGTGTGTGTGTAATTTGGAGAGTGTAAGAAGCTGCGAGTTAAGTGAGAAGTAAATTTGGAAAGGGATCAGAATGAACCCAAATAAATACTGGAGATGTTGGTGTTTTGGACTACTTGTTAGAGAATGCTCCAGGAGAAGGTGAGGCCTAAGGCGCAACAGTTCTAGGATCAAAGGGCTCTGGAAAACATGTAAGTTCTAAATGATACCCTTCAGATCCAGGCTGGTTTATGACAACATTTTCTCCCATCTTCAACAAAATAACAAAGGGACAGTAATTTTATTTTAACGTCTGTAAGGCATTGCCTGCATGTATGACTGTGCACTGCATATACCTGCTGCCCATGGAGGCTAGAAGATGGTGTTGGATCACCTGGAACTAGCGTTAATACAGGCAGTTGTGAGCTGCCAGGTGGATGCTAGGAATTGAGCTTATATCCTCTAGAAGAGCACCCAGTACTCTTAACCACTGAACCATCTCTCGAGACATAACAATGTGTTTTTAATTTTATAAAAGGAAGTGTATTATAGTCCACTCTCCTGCATGTATGACTTCCACAAAATATTGATGTTAACAGGTATTTTACAAAAACAAAATGCTGAGACTGGTCATAATATCCTTTTTATTATTTATTGTTTTTAATTGAGCTATACATTTCCCCCACTCCCCTTCCTTCCTATCCTCTCCCCTTCCACCTTTGCTCCTGCTCCCACACTCCCAATTAACTCAGGAGATCTTGTCTTTTTCTCCTTTCTAGGGGGTCCATGTATGTCTCTCTAAGGGTCTTCTTTGTTGTCTAGGTTCTCTAGGGTTGTAGACTGTAGGGTGGTTATTCTTTGCTTTATGTCTAAAAACCACTTATGGGTGGGAACATATTTTATTTTTGGGTCTAGGTTACCTCACTCAGTATGGTTTTTTTATAGTTCCATCCATTTGCCTGTAAATTTCAAGTTATCATTATATTTTACCACTGTGTAAGACTCCATTGTGTAAATGTACCACATTTGTTTATCCATTCTTCAGTTGAGGGGCACCTAGGTTGTTTCAAGGTTCTGGCTATCATGAATAATGCTGCTACAAACATAGTTGAGCAAATGTCCTTGTGGTATTTGAGCATCTTTGGGTATATGTCCAAGAATGGTATTGCTGGATCTTGATGTAGATTGACTCCTAATTTTCTGAGAAATCGCCATACTGATTTTCAAAGCAGCTATTCAAGTTTGCACTCCCACCAGCAATGGAGGAGTGTTACCCTTACTCCACATCCTCTCCACTGCAATCTGTCATCAGTGTTTTTTATCTTGGCCATTCTGGCAGGTGTAAGATGGAATCTCAGAGTTGTTTTGATTTGCATTTCTCTGAGGGCAAAGGATATTGAGCATTTCCTAAGTGTCTTTCAGCCGTTTTAGATTCCCTGTTGAGAGTTCTCTGTTGTAGGTCTGTACACCATTTTATTGGATTAATTGTTCTTTTGATGTCTGGTCTCTTGAGTTTACTGTATATTTTGAAGATCTGTTCAATGTGGGGTTGGTGAAGATCTTTTTCCATTCTGTAGATAAAATAAGCCATTTTGTCTTATTGACCATGTCATTTGATTTACAAAAACTTCTCAGTTTCAGGAGGTCCCATTTATTAATTTTTTTCTCTCAGTGTTTGTGCTACTGGTGTTCTATTTAGGAAGTGATCTGCTGTGCTAATGTGTTCAAGGCTACTTCCAACTTTCTCTTCTATGAAGTTCAGTGTGGATGGATTTATGTTGATCCATTTGGACTTAAGTTTGTGCATGGTGATACATGTGGATCAATTTGCATTCTTTACTTGTCAATATCCAATTATGCCAGCACCATTTGTTGAAGATGCTTTCTTTTTTTCCATTTTATAATTTTAGATTCTTTGTCAAAAATTAGGTGTTGAAAGGAGTGTGGATTGATATCCGGGTCTTCATTTCGATTTTATTGGTCAACCTGTCTGTTTTTATACCAATACCAGTCTGTTTTCAGTACTGTATCGTTATAGTAGAGTGTGAAGTCAGGGATGGCGATGCCTCCAGAAATTCCTTTATTGTACAGGATTGTTTAGGCTATTCTGGTTTTTTTGTTTTTCCATATAAAGTTGGGTATTGTTCTTTCAAAGTCTGAGAAAAATTTTTCTGGGATTTTGATGAGTATTGCATTGAATAATTTTGGTAAGACTGCCATTTTTACTATGTTAATTCTACCTATGCAAGAGCATGGGAGATCTTTCCATTTTCTGATGTCTTCTGTGATTTCTGTCTTCAAAGATTTAAAGTTCTTGTTACATAGGTTTTTCACTTGTATGGCTAGAGTTACCCCAAGGTATTTTATGTTATTTATGGCGATTGTAAAGGGTGATGTTTCTCTGATTTCTTTTTCAGCCCGTTTATCATCTGTATATAGAAGATCTACTGATTTTTTTTTTAGTTAACCTACATTACTAAACATGTTTATTCGTTGTAGGAGTTCCTTGGTACAATTTTGGGGCCACTTATGTATACTATCATATGATCAGCAAATAGTGAAAATTTGACTTCTTCTTTTCCAGTTTGTATCCCCTTGATCTCCTTTTGTTGTCTTACTGCTCTAGCTAGAACCTTGAATACTATATTGAATTGCTATGGAGAGAATGGACAGCGTTGCCTTATTCCTGATTTCAGTAGAATCACTTTGAGTTTCTGTCCATTTAGTTTGATGTTGGCTAATGACTTGCTGTATATTGCCTTTATTATGTTTAGGTATGTTCCCTTTATCCCTGTTCTTTCCAAGACCTTCGTCATGAAGGAATGCTGGATTTTATTAAAGGTTTTTTTCAGTATCTAATGAGATGATCATGTGGTTTTCTTCTTTCAGTTTGTTTATGTGGTACATTACATTACAGATTTTTGTATGTTGAACCATCCCTGCATCTCTAGGATGAAGCCTAAAGTCATAGTGAATGATTTTTTTTGATATGTTCTTGGATTCGGTTTGCCAGTATTTTATTGAGTATTTTTACATCAATGTTCATGAGGGGGACTGGTCTGTAATTCTCTTTCTTAGTTGTGTCTTTGTATTGTTTGGGTATCAGGGTAACTGTAGTCTCATAAAAGAGTTTGACAATGTTCCTTCTGTTTCTGTTGTGTGGAACAATTTGAGGAGTATTGGTATTAGTTTATTGAAAATCTGGTAGAATTCTTTGCTGACTTTTTTGATTGGGAGACTTTTGATGGCCGTTTCTTCCTTCACAGTTATAGGTCTATTTAATTTGCTTATCTGATCTTGATTTAATTTTGGTATGTGATACTTATCTAGAAAATTGAACATTTTCTTTAAGTTTTCCAGTTTTGTGGAGTGCAGGTTTTTGAAATAGACCTAACGATTCGCTGGCATTCCTCCGAGTCTGTTGTTATATCCATCTTTTCATTTCTGACTTTGTTAATTTGGACATTCTCTCTCTCTGCCTTTTGGTTAGTTTGGATAAAGGTTTGTCTATTTTGTTGATTTTCTCAAAGAACCAACTCTGTCTCCTTGATTCGTTGTATTGTTTTCTTTGTTTCTATTTTGTTGATTTGGGCTCTTGGTTTATTTCCTGTCCTCTAGTCCTTCTGGGTGAGTTTGCTTCTTTTTGTTCTAGGGATTTCTGGTGCTCTGTTATTTCGCTTGTGTGTAATTTTCCGGCTTCTTTATGTAGGCTTTACTGCTATGAACTTTCTCTTAGCACTGCTTTCATTGTGTTCCATAAGTTTGGGTATGTTGTGCAGTCATGTTCACTGAATTTTAGGAAACCTTTAATTTCTTTCTTTATTTCTTTCTTGACATAGTGGTGATTCGGTTGAGCATTGTTCAGTTTCCATGAGTCTGTGGGCTTTCTGCAATTAGTGTTGTTGTTGAATTCTAACTTTAAGTCATGGAGATCCAATAAGACACAGAAGATTATTCCAGTTTTTTTGTTAACTATTGAGATTTGCTTTATTGCTGAGTATGTGGCCAATTTTGGAGCAATAACTATGAGGTGCTTAGAAGAGGGTGTATATTCTTTTGCCCTTGGGTGGAATGTTCTATAGATGGCTGTTGAGCCCATTTGAGTCATAACATCTGTTAGATCCATTTTTCTCTGTTAAGTTTCTGTATGGCAGACCTGCCCAGTGGTAAGAGTGGAGTATTGAAGCCTCCCATTATTAATGTGTGGGGCTTGAAATGTGATTTGACCTTTAGTAATGTTTCTTTTACAAATGAGGGTGCCCTTGTATTTGGGGGCCCACAGACACATAGAAATTAAACAGTGTTCTATTGAACCACCCCCCTGTCAAGGAAGAAATAAAGAAATTAAAGACTTCCTAGAATTCAACCAAAATGAAGGCACAATGTACCCAATCCTATGGGACACTGTGTAAGCAGTGCTAAGAGGAAAGCTCATAGCACTAAGTGCCCACATGAGGAAAGTGGAGAAAGCTCACACTAGTGACTTAGCAGCACACCTGAAAACTCGGGTGTTTTGATTATTGTGTGGTGAGGAGACTTTCCTTTTTGGTCTGGTCTGTTTGTTGTTCTGTAAGCTTCTTTTATTTTTATAGGTATGTCTTTCTTTAGGTTGGAAAAGTTTTCTCCTATGCCTTGGTTAAATATATTTTCTGTGCCTATGAGCTGGACTTCTTCTTCAGTTCCTATTATTCTTAGGTTTGGTCTTTTCATGGTGTCCCAGATTTCCTGAATATCTTGTCTTAAGAATTTCTTGGCTTTAACATTTCCTTTACTGGTGAAGCTATTTCGTCTATCACATCTTCAGCACCTGAGATTCTCTCTTCCATCTCTTGTATTGTTGTTTATGCTTGCATCTCTAGTTCCTGATCGTTTACCCAGATTTTCCATTTACAGATTTCCCTCGGTTTGTGTTTTTTTTTTTTTTACATTGTCTCTACTTCAGCTTTTAAGTCTTTTTTTTTTTTTTTTTTTTTTTTTGAGACAGGGTTTCTCTGTGGTTTTGGAGCCTGTCCTGGAACTAGCTCTTGTAGACCAGGCTGGTCTCGAACTCACAGAGATCCGCCTGCCTCTGCCTCCCGAGTGCTGGGATTAAAGGCGTGCGCCACCACCACTCGGCTAGCTTGTAAGTCTTGAACCATTTCTTTCACCTGTTTGATTGCTTTTTCTTTAAGGGATTCGTTATTTCTTCCAATTTTTAGTTGTCCTTTTCTCCTTTTCTTTAAGGAAATTTTTCATTTCTTTTTTAAGGGCTTCAATCATCTTCATAAAGTTATTTTTAAGGTTGTTTTCTTCTGCTTCATCTGCATTGGGATGTTCAGGTCTTGCTGTTGTAGAACCACTAGTTTCTGGTGGTGCTGTCTTGCTCTTCATGTTGTTGAGGGTACTCTTACCCTGTTGTCTACCCACCTCTTCCTCCAATCGGACAGGGGGCTCCCTTTTCTCCAGTTGGTGTAGTTGAGGGCTGTGATTCCCTTGATTGCTCTTTCATGTGTAGGCAGAGCAGAGTCTTTGATTATCGTTCCTCCAGGTGCCTTTGAGCCCAAGGCTCAGATGGCCATTCCTCCAGGTGCAGGAGGAGCTAAGGCTGAGACTCTAATGGTCAGATAATTTTTGGAGGCCACTGCTATAGTTGCAGCCCACTGTGTTGCTCACACTTCTCCCAGCGGCCTGGCCTGGCCCACCTGCCACCAGGCTGCTTCCCATGTCAGTCATAATATTTTTAACCAAGTATTGAAACCAAGTCTGAATTTGTGATGATTAATCTTTGTCAGCTTGACTAGATTTAGGATCACATGGAAACACAGCACTGGGTGTGTCTGGGAGGGTATTTCCAGAAAGGTTTGACTGAGGAAGGAAGACCTACTTGAAAGTGGGTGCACTATCCCTTGGACTGGGGTTCTGGATGAATCAAACAGAAGAAAGTGAGCTAGCTGAGCATGCACATTGGTCTCTTTCTGCTTCCTCGCTGCAGATGCCAAGTGACCTAGTGCCTCACACCCCTGCTGCCATTGCAACCACGACGGACCGGACCCTCAAACTTTGAGCCAAAAATAAAACACAAAACCCTTGGTTTTCCAGGTATCTGGGCACAACAGCAAGACAGCATTTAATATGGGGCTCTTCTGGGTGAGTTAATGATTTGACTTCTTACTTCCTTGTAAAATGTAGAAGTCAGGAACCTGATGAATAGTCAGATCGTTTGTAGATGCATTTAGGCCCAGGGTAGAAGAATAAGTGGCCCATGATAACATTCCAGTTAAGACCACTGATAGTAGCTCTCTGCAGGGCAGTCCCCCAACTGTCCCTTTTCTGCCCTTGGCCATGTCATAAAGCAAATTATACTCCATATCTGCTCCTGCCAAACCAATCAGATCCCACCCAGAGAAGCTTTCATGTGTGTGTGTGTGTGTGTGTGTGTCTGTGTGTGTGCATGCGTGTGTGCCCACATGCCATGGCACAGGTGTATAGGTCAAGAGGACTTCCAGGAATAAGTTTTGTCCTTCTACCATGTAGTCCTGGGGTTGAACTCCAGTCAACAGGCTTGGCAGCAGGTACTCTTCCCTGCTGAGCCATTTTGCTGGTCCTCTTCTACTTTTGTTTATTATTAGGTTTTTTAAAAAAAAATAATCTAGACTCTCATTCATTCTCTCCAAATCATTGGCACCTGTTACCATAGCTTTATCTCAGTACCATTTTCTCCATTTCAATGCCAGATCCTCAGCCCCACTGGCTATCTATATCTGAATCTTCTATTAACCTGTAAGAATAGTCGTCCGGGTGTGATTACTAATAGCTTGATACTGTTTCTAACTAGACTTTAGTAAACATTTTATCCCCCACTGTAATATTGGTGGTTGTCTCTCCTTCACCAACCTAATTATGAATCCCTAGAGAACGACAGATATATTTGTCTATTTCCTTCTCATGCCTAGAACATCCTTAAAGTGGTAGGTACTCTGATGTAAGTGGAATTAATAACTAAATAAACACATTCTTTGCCCAGAGTACACTTTGATAAATTTAAAAAAAAAATAATTGTGTTTATTTGACATCTGGGTTTGCAAATGATAGGAACAAAGGTACTGGGCCCGGATAAACATGAGCAGGAGCTGGGACTCTGGTCAGTTTTACTTGTGAGTGGGAAGAGAAAAAAAATAACATGAGGTGAAGGCAAGAAGGTGAAGTAGTGAAGAACCTCCAAGTAGTCCAGGGGTCCTGGAGTGACTCTCCAGTGGCTCTGCACCCCGGTTCATCACAGATGGCATCCCGTAAGCCAGTGCGAAAGTGGCCGGCCTGAACAGTGCAATCTCCATTCTACCCTGTGGAGTAAAAAGAGAAGTTTTTTTTCTCTCTGTGAAATTGCTGCTTCACCACACCCCTACCCTAGTATTGCAGAATCATCCCTGCAGAGCAACACTCAGAGCCCCTTCATTCCTAACCTGGCTTCCTTTCTGACTCTTCTTTGAGGTCCCCTCACCCTGGGGCTTGCCCTCTTCCCTCATTTGTAAGCATCCACTTTTTTTTTTTTTTTTTTTTTTGGTTTTTTAAGATAGGATTTTTCTGTTTAGTCCTTACGGTCCTGGAACTCACTGTCTTGTTCCGCTATGGCATCCCCACCATACCTACCATCGGACTGTATTCTTATCCATCTTCATCTTGCCTTCCTATCTAGCTGTCTATTTATCTATTTTGAGATAGGATCCCACTCTGGAGGCCAAGTCTGGAACACATTATGTAGCCCAGGCTGGCTTGGAACGGGAGCAATCCTCTTGCCTCAGTTTCATGAGCGCTGGGATTGAAGGCATGTTTTTGTTTTCATTTTCCAGCCTTAATGATAGCTGATACAGCTCGTCTGTACACACGGGATCCTGGTCGCTCAAGCTTCCACCCTCTGGCTCATGTGAGCTGTGCCGATATGAAAACAGGTGTGCAGTGATCTGTGAGACCGCTGTTAGCTTACATTTTCTAACTATGAATGTCTTATGTAAAAGACAAATTAAAATTAAAGCAGGTGTAATGGTGTGTGCCCGTAATTCCAGCATGTAAGAGGCTGAAGCAGGAGGAACACTGGACGTTCAAGGTCAGTCTGGTCTACAAAGTGAACCCATCTTAAACAAGAACAGAACATCGAAAAGGCTAGCACAAGATACATAGAAACGGCAGTGTGCTGTTCTTTTCCGTGGTCCATTTTGAAGGCTGCTGAAAATCCCTTGATCTCAGAGGGGCGTTCCCCTAGGAGCTGGGGACTAGGCGGTGCATCCCCCACCAGGCTCAGCACAGTCTGGCCCGGTTGCACCCGCGGGGGTCTCCCTTAGTCACAGAAGTTCGGTTGCCCACCGCCCACCCGCTGTCCTTGGCCCTTAGCCTTCCTGAGCTCCACTCAGCCTCGGGCCAGTGACTCAGGGCGCAGGCAGCTCAGCCCATTCAGAGGATTGGGGGTGCAGTTTGCCCCGCCATGTCCCGCCGGCTTGCAGCCTCTGCTTTTCCTCTCTGGAAACTCCTTAGCCACCGCCTCTGCTTGCAGCCAGTCTCTTCCCCGGTACCGCTACACCCACGCTGTAATCCCCATCCAGAATCCAGGAAGGAATTTAGGATGCTGACTCTTAAACTAACTGGGGAGTGGGAAGGGGCAAAGTTATGGTCCTCACTTCCCCACTTAATGAGGATGTTGGAGAGGTTTGCAGCAGAGAAGGACCTGTTCTAGAATACAGACAGGAGCAGCCAGCAGTCCGAAGGGGCTATGTAATATACATCGGATGTGTGGCCATCTCAGCCTTTGGAAAGTTCAGGGCACATGGGCAACTTCTATTCCTCCTCTCTTTTTCTCCTCACTCCCTCCCCCACACACAGGGTCTTACTTTCTAGCCCAGGCTATCCTCCCAGTTCAAGAAGCTTAGAATTTTTCCTTGCTTTCCTTCCTTCTGTTTATGTCCGTGTGTGTGTGTGTGTGTGTGTGTGTGTGTGTGTGTGTGTACATGTACATGTAGGCCAGAGGTCGTTCTTCAGGCAGTTCTTTACTTGGTTTTTTGAGGCAGGGTCTCTCTTTCATTGAGACCCCAGAGTTGGCAACCAGAAAGTCCTGGGGTTTTTAATCTCAGGGACCCTTTGTCTCTGCCTCTCCAGTGGTGAGGTGAGTCACAGAGCTGTTGTTTTCCATATGGATTCTTGGGATTAGGCTCAGGTTCCATGCTTCCATGCCAAGTACTTTACTGACTAAGCTATGTCCCCAACCCTAAAGTTTCTTTCTAAAACCTCGGGAGTTGTGAGTTTTCAAACAGTCTGGTCCTAGGGTTTGGAACTGGAGACACTGGTTCTGTTCATATCTGTTTCACAGAGCAGGACCAAGCTCACAAGACTGCTGCAGGATTCTGCCCCACTCCACCTGGGGGCCTTTGTCACCTTCGGGACCTTCTGGTCCCCCTCCAAGATAGCATTCTTCACGTCTGGTACATTTCCCTGTTGGATTCCAGAGCCCAGCTCTGTGCCCCTACTTCTGGGCACTTACTGGGATGAAAGAGCTCCCAGCTCAGATTAACGTCTTCAGGTAGCACAGACCTATAATCCCAGCTACTCCGGAGTCAGAAGCTTGAGGATAATGTGAACTGAAGTTGATATATATATATATATATATATATATATATATATATATATATATATATATATATAGAGAGAGAGAGAGAGAGTGAGAGAGGAGAGAAGCCTAGACCCATGTTAAAGACCAAATAACTGAACTTTGTGATTTGAAAGAGAGACCAGAACCAAATTGTCCTGGGCTATTTTTTATCACTTAGAAAGTCATTCACTGCCCACCCCATGTCTGACCTAACAGCTATCTGTGACTATCAAAATCTTTAAAATGTATTCTTAGCCAAACACTAGCTTCCACCATCCCAAAAGCATAACAGTGTCCTCAGACACCGTCTGAATCCCATAGAGGTGTTTCTCCACTTGCTGGGCACACCTACCTGTGGTCCCACAAAGTTTTTGGTACTTGTTTTGAGTTACAACTTTGTCTTGTAACTAATAAAATCCCCCATAAAATCACTTCCACGGTGGACCATGTCTTTCTGGTCATGCACATTTAACTTGAGAACCAGTACTTTCTTGTTTTGAGGGGAGAGATGTCATTCTGTGAGACTCTGTTTTAAGACGAAAGTGAACAAAGGTCTGGAGCTGTGTGTTGTGGGGCGCGCCTGTAGCCCCAGCGATTGGGAAGTCTGAGGCAAGAGGATCCGGAGTTCAAGGCCATGCTCCACCACACAGTGGCTTTGAGGCTTCGAGGCTTCGAGGCCAGCCATGAGACCCCTAGTGAAACTAGACAAAATGGTTGAGGAGTTAAGTCAATGAAGAACTCTTGTTAACCTAACAATCACAAGCCCTCAGTTCAATTCCTAGTACTACAATAGGAACAAGCAAAATAGACCTTTCACTGCCCAGGGTCTAGCCTTGGTTTAGTGACCTTTTAGCTGTGTGACTTTGGACAGGTTACTTACCCCTTCTGTGTCCCTGTACACTCATTTGTAAAGGGGAGCAGTAACACATAGTAATCCCTCTATCTAGTGATGGTGTGAGTTAGAGAATATGGCTTGGCCCAGGGCTACCCAATACAGCACCAGACTCCTATTGCGTAGTACATGGCTATATTAAAAACAAAAGAAAACAAAAAAATAACTTGTTCATTATTTAACTGAAATTCAAAATATTCTTGGTTAATAATCAATGTTACCATATCAAGCAAAAGTTTATACTGTCTTAATAGCTGGGAATGTTCAGTTGAGAATTGGATTTTTTTTTTTCTTTGATCTACAGTAATGGTTAAGCTCAATAATAAATATGTGGAATCTTCTGGAAAAAAAATAAAACAAATTTTACCGGGCATTCTGAATTTGACACTTGCTAAGCTTGGCAAATGTATCCTGCCATGGAATTAATGCCCAGTATATATTAGCTTTTAAAAGTAAACAACTGGCTTAGCTAGGTATCAGAGCCTGTACATTAGCATTCATGAAGCTCTGCTCAGCCCTACACCAATAATAATGATGACGACGTCATGGGGTGTTTATTCATTTATTCCTTTAGCAGTTATATTGGCATCAACACCTCCTATGTGCATCAAGTCGTAAGCCTCGGGGCACAGCAGAACAGCCCTGGTGCCCATCTCATTGGTACTTCCAGTGGCAAGTATTAAATCCCACAATGATTAGTAATTATTGTGACAAGCTCCGAGAAGTCCCAATTGCAATGCCAGTCTACCAGGGCCCCCACACTAGTCTGGGGGTAGTGCCTCATACGTTCCCATTCCTCCCTCCCCCTGCTGCCCCCACCCCGAGAGTGGCTGGCAGTGGCACTGAGAAAAATCTTCAGAAGGATCCACTGGCCCAGGGAAGGAGGGCAGGCAGTGGGAGGGGGCGGGGCTCAGTAGTGGTACCGCCCACTCTCAGCAAGCTGGGTCAGGTGGAGCTGAAGGTAGGTGATGACATGGAGGGGGGTCTGTGGAACCCAGGGCAAAGCATTCCTTCAGCCTGCAAGCTCTGGGTGGAGGGTGGGAGGGGGGGTTCAGAGTGACTGGTCTCTGGTGGTGTCAGGGCAGGAGAGGACCATAAAGATCAACCGACCTGACATTTGATTATGAGGAAACAGCACAGAAGAGGGAAGTGACTTCTGTAGGTCACACAGATCTTTCCTGGTGGTGTTGCCACAAAACCCAGGCTGATTCCTGCCAAGTCGACTCCCTCACAGAGGTGGAGCTAATGGAAAGGCCTGAGTGCTGGCCCTTTCTCCTCCTGGGAATCCCCATGCAGGGTCACAGAAAGATTGGCCCTCTCTCCCCACATCCCCCAGGCCGGTTTCACCAGGCCTTCTCTGCATCACATAGGGAGTTCTGACAGCCAGCCTCAAATAACAAATGAGGCCCTGGAGGAGTTTCATTTCCTAGGGTCTGAGGTGCCTATGAGCCCTACATTCCCGATGCTCGCTAGCCAGCTCTGGCAAAAGCCCAACTGCCTAGGAGTGTGTCTTGCTGCCCCATCCTTCTGGGAGTAGGGGCCCCTGGGCACACGGACCTTTGCTGTGTTTGACAGCTCTGGGGACTGGGGAGATGGCTTAGTCCATAAAGAGCTTCTTGGCTAGCATGAGCCTTAGAATCCATGTACCAGCCTGGCCTGGTGCCATGTGCTTGGGATCTAACTCTGAGAGGCAAAACCAAGCAGATCCCTTGTGCTTACTGCCAGTCAACTTAGCTAAAGTGGTGAGCTCCGGACGAGAGACCGTTCAAAGGGGTGGACAGTGTTCAAGATGACACCTGAAGGTGTCCTATGACCTCTACACACACACATACACACGCACACCCACACACACACAAACCCATGCATGCGTGAACACCAAGCAATAATAAAATATTAATCTGGCCCACAAGTGCTTTGGGCCTTCTTCCGGTGAGATGCTGTGTCCATGTTTTCTCTCCTCAAAGCTGAGTGGACCAGGTAGAAGATTTGGGGCCTCCACATCCTTCTCACCCCACTAGGGACCTGGCTGGTTTTCCACCTTAGCCAGCTAGGGGTAGTCTGCCAAAGATGACCTCAGGTTGGGTCTCTACGAAAACAAGGCTAGGAGGATGGGTCTCAAGCGTAGTTCAGCTCCTTTCAACTTCTTCAGGGACACCTCATCTGCTCTGTGAACATAGTGAGGGCACTGTGCTTCAGGGAAACCCCCGGCAGTGACTACTAATGGTTTGGTCAACGTCGGAGTTAAGGGACCTGCTGACAGCCATTACCAAACACCAGGAGGCTGAGAAGGAGCTGACTGGTGGAGAAAGGGTGAGCAGCCGCTGGGGATGCTGGGAGGTCCTTGGTTCAAGCTCGAATCACTTTTAGAAAAGCTAATTAATCTGTACCAAAGGCTTGTGACTTCCATTCACCTTGGGAGCCTCCATCTTTCTCAGCATCCCCTGGACATCTGGTACCTAGGACCTCTGTTCGTATTCAGGCACTGTACTGGCCTGCCCTTGGGGTCCTGACAGTATACATCCTCAGCTCTAGCCACTAAGATCACTTCCTGTACACATTCGCTGCATTCCCATTTTTAAAGGGGGGCCTTGTCCACCTCTAGTCCCCCTGCCCACCTTTCTCTTCTACTGCTCTGTCCCCAGGGATCGATCTCTGCCCTCCTCTTTGCCCACTTCCATCTCCTCTTCCAATAAATCTCCTATGTGAGCCCTGTCGCGTGGCATGACATCTCTTCGTGGCGTTTTAGAATATATTTCAAAACCTCTGTATCTTTTTTCTGCCATCAGGGTCTGTGACTGGTCCTGTGTCTCAACCAGGTGGAGAATCCCCAAGAGTGGCCCCATCTCGACGCAGCTCCATCTCTAGGCCGCCTTCTGGACTCTTTACAGTCCTTTTTGTTTCTCAGGTGACTTCCCATCCGCTTGCCCTTGGTGGCTTCCCAGCAGCGCGCCTCAAAGCCAACACCTCAGGGTTGAGATGTGGGGGTGGGATCCTTCTGCTCCTCTCTGCGGCTTCCAAACTGTTCCCCTTCTAACTCCCAGCCTGTCTTTATTTATTTTGCAGTGCTAGGATAGAAGCCAGGCCCCAGTTAAAATTTTATTTTGAGGCAGAATTTCACTGTGTGTGTGAAATTCTGTGAGGCTATCCTCAAACTCATAATCCTCCTGTCTCAGCCTCCCAAGGGCTCGTGTTAGAGGTATTCATCACCGCACCTGCCTCTCTCTGGCCCTTCCAAACACACCCTAGTCACCCATGTCTTGTGATGGCCTCCGCTCTGTCCCAGCCACTCCCACTCAGGACGGGGGTTTGTTGGGGCTTTGGCTCCTAGTGCATTGCCTGGCATTCGCCCCAGCCTCCTTCCTGATGACTCTGGCACACAGGCTTTTGACCTTCTCACCTCTGCAGAGTGCTTTTCCCACGCTCACACCCTGGTCCTTGATGGTGATGCCAATCATTCTGCCCTGGATTTCCAGTCCCTTGCGTTCCCGCTTACTTTCTCTGAATTAAACTTCCAAGCTCCATGTTCCCATGGGACATCATCTCCACTCTTCTTTGTTCATGTTCCGAGCTGATATTTATGGTTTAGCATTTTTAATCACCCTCTTGCTGAAATCCAGACCATTGCTACCCTCTTCATGGCCTCTTTGCCAAGTAGAGCCTTGCTCTAGGGGTCCATGGTCTCCCTACTTATGCTGGGGAAAAGGGAAGGGACTGAGGCAGGACACCTGGCCTAGGTACCTGGCCTCAAATGTGTAATGAATGAGTCTTTCTCTGTCCTACCAGACAGCTCCCAAATAATGACATGGAGACTTCCTTATTAATTATGAAAGCTCAACCTTAGCTTAGGCTTGTTCCCAACTAGCTCTTATAAATTAAATGAACCCATTTATATTACCCTATGTTCTGCCTCGTGGCTTTTTACCTCTCTTCCATCTTGTACCCCTGTTTCCTCTCCATGTCTTCTCATGTCTCTGTTTTTCCTCTTCCCAGAGCTCTCTCTGTCCAGAAGTCCCAACTATACCTCCTGTCTAGCTATTGGCCAGTTAGCTTTTAATTAAACCAATCACAGTGGCATATCTATGCACAGTGTAATCATATATCTCACAACACAAATGTGCATAGGGAGCTCTCTGATGTCCTGATGCGGATACCCACAGAGCAAGTCAAAGTGGAGAGAGTCGGGAGAAAAGGGTGCAGATAGGACACAAAAGTGCCAGGCTAGGGGTGTTCAGGTGGAGAGTAGCCAAGGCTCCAGCAGGCAGTTGGTCCTCACACTTCTGTCTCCGCATAGACTGGGGCTAGAGATGCCAGAGATGTCGCTGTTCCTAGCTCAGCCCTGCAGTCTTGTTGACTATCAACCAGAGGTGGCTGATGTGTAGGTGGAGCACTTGCCTAGCAATGCCAAGGGCCCTGGGTTCTGTCAACAGTATCACAAAACCAGTCCCCAAAGACAAAAGTCAACCTGACTGCATCAGTTCACTTCCGTGGAAACTTTCAATGGATTTACATCCCACCACAAAATGAATCCAAAAATCCATAAGCCTTTTCCATGCCAGCCGCTGGCTTCCTCTTCACCTTCCACTTCTTTCTTGATCCCATAGAACATTCTTGTTATCAGTCACCTTCCTTCTGTTCCTCAGGAGCCAGGACACCGTCTAACTCTTGTTTGTACTTCCGGAGAGCTTTACCCATTGTATCCCTTCCAGAGAGCCTGCTCTGCCAATTGCCCTAGTGACTCCCTACCATATCCCTGTTTGTTGTGTTACCATGGAACTGACTTTCTCAGCTTGACTCCATGGTTTATGCATTTATCTTCCTCTCCCCATGGGGGTTCTTATTTCCAGGCTTCTTGTCGTTACATATTGAGCTCCTGACATATATTGAATAATCAGCACATATTATTTTAAATAAATGAACACATAGCATAACAGATGGGTGTGGGGAGGGGGCATAGCTCCTATCTATTGCTGTAAGGACGAGTTACCATACTGGATAGATGGGAAGTCCTCTGGCAAAAAGGTAGTGCGCCTATGGAGGTGTTTCTGCATCAACACCACACCTGGCCTGCTGTAGGTGTTTAGTGGGTGCCGGAAGCAGGATTTTAGGGGTGAAGTACAAGGTGAGGTAGGTGGGGTTTCCAAAGAGAAATAGGGAGGACAAGGCCTTCCTGTTGCGCTGCCTGCTGTTTGGCTAGCCTTGTGTCTTGTCTCCAGTCCCTGCCCTTTCCCAGTGCTTGCCCAGCACACAAAACGTCCTGAGTTTGATCCCCAGCACCAACCACATGAAAACATCCTCAAACACTAATCTCCAGGAAGCATTCCCTCACACTTGCACTGCTCCAAATCGCCTCTGTCTCCGACAGATCATTGACCCCTTGAATGTACACGTCATCCTGTGGTCAAGTTTCTGTCTGCATCGGCCTCCGTGTAGGAGGCTGGGATTCCTGCCTCTCCCATCTTACTCTGTCAGCACCACAGTCATGTGTGAAGATCACCGTGCCTGTGAATTGCACTCCGCAGTAAAAAAAGTTGTGGCTAGAGACAATGTAAGAGGTAAAGACAATGTACAGCGTCAAAGCTTGTGTATGTTGGGAAAGCATAGGGTATTGGGAGAATGATGAAGGGACACACAGTGCCATGCTGGACCTTGGAGGGCAGTGCAGGTTTTTCAATAGCACTTTCCTTCCTTCTTTCCTTCCTTCCTTCTTTCTTTCCTTCCTTCCTTCCTTCCTTCCTTCCTTCCTTCCTTCCTTCGTTCCTTCGTTCCTTCCTTCCTTTTTTGGTGTTTTGCCAGTCAGAGTTTCTCTGTGGCCATGACTGTCCTGGAACTTACTTTGTAGACTAGGCTGGTTTTGAACTCACAGAGATCCACCTGCCTCTGCGTACTGAGTGCTGGGATTAAAGGCATGCACCACCATGCCAATTAAAAATAATTTTATGTTCATTCATTCATTACTATTGTGTGTGTATAGACATGCCACAATGTGTATATGCAGAACTGTAGGATGAATAATAAAAACCCAGAGACAGATATTGGCGTTCGACCCGAAAACTAGAAAAGCAAAGCAACTAAGCTACTAACTCTTACCTCCACCAAGGCTGAGTGACCACAGACTAAGCAGACTAAGTCTTTCTCTCCTCCCATTTTATATTCTCTCTAGTGCTGGGATTAAAGCTGTAGGACTCCCTAGTGTGAGGCATCACCATTTGGATTTGTTTCTGCATTGATCTTGTGTAGCCCATGGTGGCCTTGAACTCAGAGAGCTCTATATGCCTCTGTCTCCCAAATCCTGGGATTTAAAGGTGTGTGTCACCACTTCCTGACCTCTAGTATCTTAACTTTGTTCTTCTGATCTTTGGGCAAGCTTTATTTATTAAAACATAAATAAAATATCACTATGGAGGACACTTATCAGAATTGGTTCTCAGCACTCTCTCTTCCTCCACCCTGTGGGTCCTGGTACCCAACTCAGTTCCTCGGGCTGTGGCCATGTGTCTTATCTACTGAACTCATGGTTCTTTTCTTAGTAAGTGGGTCTGACTCAATTTACTGAAGTTCAAGGGCAAATATGGGCTTGCCACATATAAAATTATATGTGAACCAGTTACTCCCTGCACACCCCACCCCCAAAAGCTTAAAATACTCCATCTTCTCAACAGTGAGCACCTGGTTTCTAGGGAAGCTGCTGAGCTACCAAGAGGTTAAGTAGAAGTCGGAGGCGCTCTTCTGGGTGACCTATCCATATAGGGCACTAAAAGGAACGGGGCTGACTTGGGTGCATCCCTATCCTTTGAGGATGATGTCATCGTAACAACTGCTCACCCACAATACATCTCATGGTCCAGTTCTCCATAGAGAGGTGAGAATCCAATGCAGGGATACATGTCTAGTGGTCTTATGAGCATGCAAGAGGAACTATGCCCAACTCCCTCCAAAAAAAAAAAACCTCCATGGATTTGCATCATATGAAAACCTGCTTGTTCTTTCCTCCTGTAAATATATAGGTCTCAAGATCCTGCTCTTATCTGGCTGTGAGGACACATGTCTGTAAACCAATGCTGGGAGGCAAAAGAAGGATGATCATCTCAAGTTCGAGGCTAGCCTGGTCTATATAATCAGTACCAGTCCAGGCAGGGCTGAATGGAGAGGCCCTGTCTCCACCAAAGCAAAACATGCTCCCCAACACAAAAACAAATCTGAACTCAAACCACCAACCAAGCTGAACTTTCTCCATAACACATGGCAGGGCCCAGAAAGCCAGACAACTTGAATTCTATCCCAGGGATCCAAGCTCCCCAAATGTCTGCCATGGGCATTCTGCCAGCTAGGCACTTAAGTGTCTTAAACTTCCATTTTCTTAACATTTCTTTTAGTGATTTAGTTTTTGAAAAACCTAAGTTTAAGTAATTGTTTTCTTTTAATTATGTGGTTGTGTGTGTGTGGGAGAGAGAGACAGAGAGAGAGAGAGAGAGAGAGAGAGAGAGAGAGAGAGAGAGAGAGAGAGAGAGAGAGAGAGAGAGAACAAACTCAGGTGTCCCTCCCAGGCATGTCTTACTGATTTAGGCTAGACTCCCTGGTCTGGGAATCCCACAGACGAGATCCTCTGTCTCTGTCTCCTCGGTGCCAAGCGTATCATCCCGTGCAACCGCACCTCATGCTAGGGCAGCTAGCAGCTTCCTGATGGCTCTCTCCCACTGTCCCAAATCTTGCTGCTTTTGAAGTTTACACAAATCAAAGTGTGGAGACTGCTCTTTCTGCTCATCTTTGTCCTGGCCTCTTTGGTCTGTTCACACTTTTGCACAGTCCTCCGTCCTGTGGACATGCCAGATGCACACTGCTATTTTGTCAGCTATAGGTACACAGACGGGTTTCAGCTTGCAGCTCTTAGGAACCAAGCCACTGTGAAAATTCTTATTGGTGACTTTTGGTCAGCGCAGAATTCCTGCCTTCCTTCATGTGCTCAGCTTCAGTGGATGCAGCCAGTTTCTTAAAGTCGGTGTACACACACACACACACACACACACACACACACACACGTGCACTCCTTGATTCCAGCCAGTCCATTCTAATTGACCCACATGTTTGCCAGCATGTGACATCAAGTCTTTGACCCCATCTCTGGTGGGCATTCAACAAGACCATGAGGTGGTTTTAATTTGCTTTTCCCTTTGCCTAATGAAATCAACACACATTTATTAGTCTTTTACACATCCTCTTTTGTGAAGCATTGAGTGGTTTTCCATATTTTCTATGTGATTCTCAACAGTTTCTATTGAATTTCCTGCAGGCAAATGAGGGTTTATTGTATATTCCCAATATTAATCTTTTGATGGACGTGATCTATGATATGATCTCTCCAGTGAACTCTACTTTCTGGTACAATATTGCTGTAACTAGAACCCCTGTAGCAAATATCATAGGTGCTGTAAAATAAGTAGACTAAAAGCAGAATATGCCATTCTTACATTCTAGTTAGCTAGCTTGCTAGTGGGCAGCTATGGTCAACGTCCTGGTTCATATTCACCACCAAAGAGTATAGCAAATGAAAACAAGGTTGAGGAGATGGCTCAGAGTCCTCGGCCTGAAAGTGTGAAGACAGAATCTGAATCCCAGGTACCCATGTAAAGGCGAAGCAGGTGTGCTGGCTGCTATAATTTCAGCACTTAAGAGGCAGGGACATGGAATCCCTGGGACAAACTGGATAGCCAGGCTCATCAAATCAGCAGATGCTGGGTTCAATCACCAGACCCTGTCTCAGAGGGTGAAGTGGAGAACTATTGAGAAAAACAGCCAACATGAAGTTCATACACACAGAGATACATACACACACACATAATCACATCAAGAAAATAGTAAAAAAAAAAATAAGCCAGGCAATGGTGGTGTGCTCCTTTAATCCTAGCACTCCGGAGGCAGAGGCAGAAGGATCTCTGTGAGCTCGAAGCCAACCTGGTCTACAGAGTGAATTTCAGGATAGCCAAAGCTACACAGAGAAATCCTGTTTCAAAAAACCAAAATAATAAATCTAGAACATAAGAAGGGAGTAAAAAGAGGATTCTAAGGACCTCTGGAAACTTTCTTTTTGATGTAATGGGAAAGTTTCACAGAGTTAAACAAGAAACAACTTCCCAGTTTTGCAGCCCCGTGATCATTGTTATCCTACTGTGCCATTGTCATTCTGCATAGAGGTCCTGGCACCCCTGATGGAGGAAGGTCATTGGTTAAAAAATAAAGAAACTGCCTTGGCCCATTTTATTGGTTAGAACATAGGTGGGTGGAGTAAACAGAGCAGAATGCTGGGAGGAAGAGGAAGTGAGCTCAGAGACGCCATGCTCCCCTCTCCCGGGGAGCACACAAGATAGCTCTGCTCTCTGAGGCAGATGGCGATGCAGCCAGCCACCAGGTCAGACAGGCTGCAATCTTTCCTGGTAAGTGCACCTCGTGGTGCTACGTAGATTATTAGAAATGGGTTAAGAGGCTGAAACTAATGGGCCAGGCAGTGTTTAAAATAATAAAGTTTGTGAGTTGTTATTTCGGGGCATAAGCTAGCCAGGCGGCCGGGGTGCTGGGCCTATTACTACATATCCTCTGTAATTTACACTGCCAAACCGGCACGTGCGCAGCAGATGCAAAGAGGGTCTGCGGGAGCCATTGGCGGAATGAGATGGCCCATGGAGAAAAGCTGTTTGGCTGCAATCAGGTGTGGCAGAAAGGCCTGTGTTGATATGGCTGTGTGGCAGCAGGTGGGGGCTCCTGAGCTGGGGGCAATGGGGGCTGAACACAGAAGAGGGTCTGTGAGATGTGCACTGTGAGGTGAGGTGATGGCAAGGAGGGCAAAGAACCTCCTGGGCTGGCCCCAGGGGGTCTAAGCTAGAAGACAGGAGTAGCATGCAGAGGGGAGGGAGGTGATGGGATCGATTCGGGGAAATGACCTAGAGACGCATGGTTCATTCATTCATGTGTGGGTCACAGGGCGCAGTAGCGTGTCAGACAGACAAAAATTTTTGTTCTGATAGACCTTCTGGTTTATGAAGAAGATGGACTGGACAAGGCAATGCCTGGAAAAGCAAAGAGGAATCAGTGGGAGTGTTGGGCAGTCTTTCCTGGGGAGTTATGAGCACCGGTGTACTTACCTTGCATGGGGCACCACAATGGCCCAAAGAGATTGTACCACCCAAGTCTGAGTCTTGTTTGTGGAGAATGACTATTGGGGTTACTTTTCAGGAGTATGGGTGCCTCAGGTGATGCATCATGAAAAGGCCTGCTTCAGTCTGGGTCAGATGAATCATACAAGGGACATTTCGAGTTCCCTGTGTCCCTTGCAAAGTTCTTGTGCATTCTTCTACCTTTCTGAAGAATTTCCCAAGCTTCTTTCTCTCCCTCGCTCCACCAGGAGGGAAAGCTTCCTTCTGCAGCTGGTGGAGCACACCCAGGCCTCAGTGGTGCATGGATGCAGGGGTCTGGACTGCAGGCTTGGTTGAGACCTGGCAACGGAAGGGCTGCAGTTACAACCCTGTAGGTGGCTGAGCCTGCCAAGAGTGAGGGGGCAACTGCCAACACTCAGGGGAGGAGAAGAGACCCTAAAAGCCAGCCAGCCCTTGGAGCAATGAGTTGTGGTGGAAACAGGTGACTGAAAGGGACTTTCTAAGATTTGGTAACTGACCTTTCAATCAAACTTTAAACCCTTGTTGTGCCAGGCTCTGGGCAACCAGAGAGGAAAGGGAAGTCTCTCGGGGAGACAGGTGTGTGAATTAGAGTTAAGCAAAGTGCATGAGCAAGGTCCTATTACTATGACCTATGACTGACATGCACACAGTACCCACTGTGCAATCACAGAGGACAGGGACTCACATTTTCGCATGATATGTGTATATGCATGTGTCTGTGGGTGCCCCTGGATGTATGCATAGCTGGGCGATCGTGTGTGTATGTGTGTGTGTGTGTGTGTGTGTGTGTGTGTGTGTGTGTGCTGTGTGAAGGCCAGAGGTTGATATTAGGTACCTGTCACTGGGCAACTTGCCACCAGCTGGACAGGGACCAGAGGTTCTGCATTCCAGGGCCTGGGCGATGTTGAGGGCGGGGCTCTCTTGTAGATCTACAGCGTCATCTGGTGGCAAAGCTCATTAAAATCTTCAGCCCAGGCTGGATGCATTCTTAGAGAGCATGTCAGAGAAAGCTTGGAGTGAAGGAGCCTCTGGAGAAGAAGGTGCCCCGGGTGGTGTGAGAAACAGAGATCCTGTACCAGGACAAAAAGAGGAGGGCATAAGCCACAGGACACTCGGGAGACATGGAGGTATGAATTAGCGTGGATAGGAGGAGGTGCTTAGGCAGCCTGAGCTACTCCCACCTTCTGAGGAACACCCCCTTCTCCATTTCCAAGCTTTGTCTCTCATTGGGGCTAAGACACAGTGGACAAGACACTTGGGTTCTCTCAGCTAACACAAGTACCAAAATTCCCCTTCTAGCTCTGGGCATGTCTGTGTAATTACCCCTGGGTGAAAGGCCTCTCGTGCCCCCTGCTGGCAGCTCTGCTCCAAGCATCCCAATCACCCAAGGGACAAGGAAGTGCCTGGTGAAAAGCCTGGCTGGTTTCGGGCCACGGGATGGGGGTAAGGGGTGCGTGATGAGGGTGGGGTGTGGAGTAGGGGTGGGGGTGAAAAAAGGTGAAAAGCTAGGCTGGTTCCGGGCTTCGGGGTGGGGGTAGGGGGTGCGAGATGAGGGTGGGGTGTGGAGTAGGGGTGGGGGGAACAGGTGGCCTGCCAGGGTTGGGGACTGGTTTGTAGTATTCATCTGGATCCCAGAGGCTTCCCAAGGTTCACCTCCCTTTATCCTTTACTCCCAGCTGGGAGCGACTCTTCAAGGACAGGCTCCAAAACCACAGAGAAACCCTGTCTCGAAAAACCAAAAAAAAAAAAAAAAAAAAACGTAACAGAGGCAGACCTGGGGGCCATAAACCTCTAGGCTGGCTCTTTTGAGTGACTCGTGCCTGGTGCAGAGAGCCAGTCCCCAAAGGTTATGTGCTGTGTGAGTCACTCTACATGACAGGTTCAAAGGCAGGCACGAGAAATGGAGAAGAACCAGGTTAGAGAAGAAGCCGAGTGGGAAAGAATCAGGGAGATGTGAGGATAAAGGGGCAACGGAAAGGGGGCCCAAGAGTTGGCTCAGCGCTTAGGAGCACTATTTTTCTTGCATAGGACCGTGGTTCAAGCCCCATTCAGTTTACAACTGTAACTCCAGTCCCAGATGCCCACTTTTCTGTGCACATACATACACACAGGCATAAACACTCATGCACATAAAATGATAAAAATAAAGTAAAAGGGAATTCCTTTCCTGACTCACCAAAGCAAACTGTCTCCAGTCCAAGAGTGGATTTTTTTTTTTTTTTGTACAGGGTCTCACTCTGGAGCTTTGACTGGCCTAGAACTCACTATGTAGACCAGGCTTGCCTCCAGCCCATGGAGAGCCACGGGCTTCTAGCTCCCGAACGCTGGAGTTAAAGGTGTGTGCCATCAGGTCTGGCAGAAATGGGGTTTTTGAAGTGGTGGAACACTTCTGTTTTGATTGTGGTGGTGGCTGTGAGAATCTGTGCTGGTGACACAATATCGAACTCTACATAAAGATTCACAATAAAGAGTGTGCAAAGGCCAGTGGAGTAGGTGAGCCCCATAGTACAGCCGGCTGGAAGGAGTCATGGCCTCCCAGGGTTGATGTGGGTGGAAGATAGCATGGTGAGGTTGAATGCTAATGATGGCCTGAAGCTTCAGCACCAGGAGATTCAATGCTCTCTTTGGGCCTCCTTATCACACACCTGCACACATGTCTTACACACACACACACACAGATACACACACACACACACAAAAAAATAAATACATCTTGGAGAGAGAGGAGACGGAGGAAGGATCTTGGTGTCTTGCAATCCCAGCACTTGAGATGTGGAAGCTGGAGGATCAGAAGTTCAAGGTTACCATTGACAATATAGCAAGTTGCAGGCCAGTCATGTGACTGTCTCAACACTGTACCTACCACACAACACTGGAAGGAGACCTGGCCATCTCCACCTGGTGGTGCATTTGAGTAGTGCAGGGATGAAGCTGTTGCTGGTCCTCCACCTTCACCACTTCTTAGTAACAACCTCAACAACAACAATAATAATAATAAATCATCTACAGGCTCCCTCACCTCTCCAGGCCTGCAGCAGACACCCCAGGAAAGCAGGCTCCCTTCCAGCCCTCTTGCCATCCAAAGAGTCCCCTTCTGCTTATGTCTGACAGGGCCACTCTGCTACCACAAATGCTTTTGTCCCAAACCATAAAGAGTCCCTTTCCTGAGGCACTGCTGGGCTGAGGTCTTGGAAAAAGGCTGCTCTAGAGCCCTGGGATCAGAAGACTTGGGGGCCCAACATGATGGCTAAGGCTGTGCCTGTCACTCTCCAGAACCTAAGGTAGCCTATGAACTGGGGGAGAAAGACTAATGTGACTTCACAAATGTCCCCGTACTAGGTTCAGGGCCGGGGAAGCCACACACATCTCACTGTGTATCCATGCATGTGGAGGTCGAAGGGGAACTTTTGGGACTCAGTTTCCTCCTTAAGTGGTCAGGTTTGGCAGTAGACGCCTTTATCCAATGAGGCACCTCTCCGGACTCAAATCTGAGGTTTTAAGTTGGGACAATAAGATAATCAGGGCTGCGTTATTAAACCAAGGCTGAATTCGAGGGGCTCAGTGCATGGGATGCAGAAGGGGCTAAGTGGTAGTGCAGGCAGGTATTTGTCCCTGAGACCAGGCTGGTGAGGGAGGAGAGTTGGCCAGGGATGTGCCAAGGATGCAGAGATGGACTAGAGGGAGTCAGCCCTCTTCCCCAAGCTTTGGCTTGTCTGCCTGTCCACCTGTGGGATGGCAGAGCCATTTCCTGGGAGAGAAACCCTAGAGAGGGACTCGCTTTGGGGAAATCCATGAACCTAGGCTTAGTCTGAGGTCTGTCCCAGGGCAGACATCACTGATGCTGCAGGTGTCATTCTGGGAGTGGGGACAGGGAGCAGGGTCTGCTCTGAGCATTCCTTCTTCCCATGCTGTGGGTACCACAATCTCCTCTCCTCCTTGACTGAAGCATCAGCTTCCCCAGAGGGTGTAGGTAGGGCTTGTTAGGAGTGGTGACCAATGGCTCTCTTCTGACCTTCTGGGATATGCCTAGAGCTGAAAGGAGATGCCCAGATCTGCGCTGTCCACCAGGCAATGTGGGTGGTTACTAAACAGCCAGCAGACCTGGCTTCTTGCCACAGGAGGGACAATGCGTAAGCTCACCCAGAGCTTCTGGGAGCTTGGCCGAGTCTAGACATGGGGCCCAGTCTTGCGGCCTTCATCCCTTCGCAGGGGTCAGTCGGCACCAAGCTGACCTCCCTGCTTCTATTTCCTGGTGACTTCAATTCAGCACAGCAGCTCAATATGGGCGAAGCCTGGAGAACCGTGGGCATGTTTAGGAAAGAAAGGCAACTCGCCATTCCCAGGGATGAGCTAAGGAGAGGAGGGTTGTTCTGGGGCTCACTGTGGTTGCTGTGTTTCCATGATTGCTGGGGGCAGAGGCCAGCCATCTGTGAGAGGAGAGAGAGGCAGAAGGCTGTGAGGAGAGCTCCTGAGAGCCAATGATGGGAGAAAGCACAGCTGCTGATGAAGATGGCAGGGGAGGTCCCCAACAAGTAAGATGCGGGGATCACGGAGGGACCCAGCAACAGCTGCATGCCCAAGAGGACGGGAGAAGCTCCAGTTATGGACTGGAAGCTCACACTCTCCCCGAGTCACAGTGAAGCGTGAGCCCCAGTGTGACGTGACTGGAAATGGGGCCTTGGAGAGCGCCACAGTTTAAGTGATTGATGTTGGGATCGGAGTCCTTGTGTGGAAGCACCAGACCCTAGCCTCATGGCCATTTGAGAACACAGCAAGAAAGCACTTCCTGCCAGCTAACGATGTCCTCACCACCCTACCCTGCTGCAGCCTCACCGTGAACATGCAGCCTCCAGCTTCGTGAGAAATGCATTTCTACTGACTGAGCCGCTTGGTCTGCAGTGTTATGGCAACACTAGCTAACTAAGCCAGCGTGGCCACAGACACACGTGTGCAATAGTGTCTGTCACAACCAGAGGACATAACCCAGAGATCCTTCATTTGGCAAATAATTAGGAAAAGGTGGCTGCTGGTCCTGGTGATGCAATGTCAGTACTTGGGAGGCGGGGGCAGGATGGTCAGGAGTTCAAGGCCAGCCTTAGCTGTACAGTGGGGTGGGATGTAGACAGACTGAAGATCGGTGCAGGCCGTTATTGAAGTACACTCGCCAAAGTAGGAGAATAAACGTATTTTATTTAACAGTTGTTAGGTTGCCTTAAGACTTTAAATATTTAGGTGTATGGTGGGAGGCCTCCATTTGTTCTCTTCTTGGCCCTGCTAGCATCAGGGCTGGGCTTGCCTCAGCCTTAGTCACTGGGCCCTAAGCTCCAGAAAGCCCCAGAGTACAGTGCCCGGCACACGAAGGCCCACAATAAATATTGACTGCAAGAAACCAAGGGGGAAATCGGAGTAAAAGGCTGGCATGGTATGAACTCTCAATAAATATTAGCTATTATCGTTTGTTGAGTTAGTGAGGGTGGGTGGAGCTAGGGGCTCAGATCTGTAAACTGAGGTGGTGTGTGCATGGGGAGGGGGGAAGCTGACACATGCTCAACTCTCTGTGCCCGAGGCTGTGACCTTTCTCCAGTGGGCCCCTCTCAGCTCTGCATGGCAAGTGAGTACCTGTTAGGCACTCAGTCAGGGTGCAGGCAGGGGCTGGGGGCTTCTATTTGTGCTTCCCCAGAACAGCTTTGGTAGGTTCCCTGTTGTCTGAAGGGACACCCCCCAGCCCATGCAGGGTGCTCCTGGCTATTTGCTCTGCTCTGCCCATCCGGGGTGCTGCAGAGGGGGCGAAGAACCACTTCCTCCTCTAGGGGCTGGGTTTGCTGTGGCGAGAGCCTTTGCAGGGATTCAGGTCACCTTTGGAACCTGAAGTCGTTTGACTTTTGCTGCAAGCCCCAGTTCCCTGGATTCATGCTTAGTGGGCGCGGGGTAAGCATGTGGTGGGCATGAGGAACATGGAGAGAACAGGGGTGGCCCAGGGAGAGAGCAACGCAGAAGAAAAGCCCGCAGGTGGCCTGCAGCAGGGTGGCACAGGAGCATAAGGCTGAAGAAAGCAGTCAGTGGCCCGGGCTGGCGGCCAGGGTCAGTCCTCCCCTGGCAGCAGGGACAGTGTCAGTAGCTGCTTCATGACTAGCGCAGGACCTCCTGCATAGCGCGGGGCCTACAGAGTCTCCATCAAGGCCTGGCCAGATGCAGGCCTGTGGAAACCAGAATGCCTTCATCCAATCCCTCCTCCCAACCGCGGCCCTAGGAAGCACTCATCCGCCCCGACTCCCCAGAACATTCTTGCGTTTGCACAATAGGTGGCGCTGTAATCAAGAAAGGCCCTAAGGAAATAAAAAAAAAAGAAGAAAAAAGAAAAAAAAAAAAAGACAGGCCCTAATGAACCCAAAATAGGGGTACAGTAGGGAGAAATCACATTTCATGAACTGGGGTCATAAAGGGGGTCACTGTACCCTCTGAATCGAGGGGTGTAGAAGTCACAGTGCAGTGGGGTGGGAAGCGGAGAGCCTCAGAGGAGGTCCAGTCTCATGGCCTCCAGCCACCCAGGGTCCGCAGTGAGGCAGGAAGATGTCTGCGCACTGCTGTAGGATGAGCTCCACCACCTGGTTCTGGAACACCATGGTCATGGGCATGCTGGCCTCCTCCATCTCAGGCCGCAGCAGCGTGGGCCCGAACACTATGGCCACATTTTGCACGGACATACGGTTCTGCTCGCCATGCTCGATCACCCTGCAGTGGGATTGGTGGGACCAAGAGCTCAGAGACTGGGGAGTCTTTCAACAGGGGCCACAGCCACGACCAGCCCTCCCTTTTGGCCCTGGGAAGTTTGGCGTGCTCACCGGCACAGGTGCTGGATGAGCAGTCGGAGTGTGTCATGGTTGGGGGCGGCAGCATGCGCACCAGGTCACGTACACAGCGGCTGCTCTGGGCTGGGTCCTGCAGCTCTGGGTGAGGGAAGGAACCAGAGGTGACAGTCTGCTGGCTGTGACAAAGGCGGGCCAACCTCCCCACCCGTCCTCTCCCTAAGCCGCTCACTGATGGCTGCTATGAACTGGTGGAAGTGCAAGAAGGGGAAGAGGGGTTCTGGCAGCTCCCGGAAGAAGAGCTTCAATGTGCCCATAATCACGTGGACGTCCTCCCAGCGCCCGTCATCCAGGTCCAGGCGCTCATCTATGGTGGGGAGAGACCGGGAGGGGTGAAGCGGGGTGGGGAGAAGCAGTCAGCATCCACTTGTGCTTTCAGCCCCCAGAGTAGGGACTGGGGAAGAACCTCACCGTGATCCACCTTATAGCGTAGTTTCTGGATGGTGGCCAGGTTCCCACTGATGCGGTACAGCCCTTCGATGTCCAGCCCTGAGGGAAGGGGAATGGCTGAGCCTGGAAGGGCTAGGGACCCTAGCAATTTCTACTCAGGATCTGCCCATCTGCTTCTCCTTGACCCTGTAATCCCCCAGGGGTCTTCACCCTTTGCTCCTAGAAGCTGGCCATGGAGCTCTGCCTTGTCTGTGCATGCGTACATACCCCGGGCCTCGACAGTGGGATGCATTGCTGCACGAACTCCTCTGGGGTTCACACAGTTGAGCCAGCGCACATCCAAACACCTGGTCTGGGGGAGAGATTGGTCAGCGCCGCCCAGCCCTGAGCTCTGGGACTCTTTACCCTGAGTAGGCGCTGACTTCTTCCCTGGGTCAGCACTGTCCCAAGTTGTGGGACTCCAAGCTTGTTTGTCCTTGCCTGGGTAGGCTCTGACCTCTGACATTTTTCCCTGGGTTGGCAGCATGCAAATGTCAGAAGTTTCCAGAAAATGTACTCTTGAGTTTTTCTACTCCATTTGGGTTCTGAAAGGATGGCTAATGTTTGGGTGCTGGTTATGTCACTGACAGCTTTTTTTTTTTTTGATAGGGTCTCATACTTAACACTCAAGCTGGTCTGTACCTCGTTCTGTAGGCTGATGGTATAAGCTGATCTTAAACTCAAGACAATCCTCTGGCCTCTGCCTGCCCAATGCTGGGGTTGTAAGGCATCAGCCACCATGCCCAGGCAGTCAAGCCCTTTAAACTGTTTTTACAACTCCCCACCAGAGGCAGGCTGCAGGGTGAAACCCCGTGAGTCTCCGCGCTCCAGTGTCTGCCGCTCTTGTCTCTGCGCGCCTGTGTTCGCTGCTCGCTTCTGCGAAAATATTTCAAAAGAGATGGTTACGCGCCGGTGTCCGCTGCTCGGTCTGCGAAAAATATATCAAAACGATGGGCACCTGCCCAGGCAGAGGAAAACAGTCTTGCAGAGATCGAGAAGTGTGCATGCCGCTTGCAGATTCAGGCAGGAGTCTTGGCTGCCAAGGTGTGCATATAGTATGTGAACATGTATGCATAGACCTTGGAATGCTGGGAGGATCATGAGAAGTGTATGTGCATAGCACAGAAACCAAGTGCAGTTCCCAGGTCACTAACCTTTTCCCTATGTCTGCCTGCCCCAGTTCCCACCCCGCTTGTTAAAGTACCTTTTCCTGGTCTTTGAGGTAACTGTTCAACCCATGGAGGCCCCCCCCTCGCCTTCTACCTCTGAAAGACCATTCTCCTCTGGCTAGCATGGATGGTTTCAGTTTCTTTTCAAAAGTCTAGACTACTTACTGCCTGAGTGTGGCAACGTCCTTCCTTATCAATACAACAATACTTTCCTTCATTTTTTAAAAATTCATGAATTTCCCAGGAAGTGGACTGAGGTAGGCTAGAGAGATGGAAAATGATGGGGATAAAGGAAAAGAGGCCCTCACCTAGAGTTTGGGTTGAGAAGCAAGGATAACAGCACAACGAATTTGTGCTCTGAAGGCTGCTGACAAAGACGTGGTATATTGCCTTTAAAGATGTTTTTTAGGGGGGAAATGGTAGGAGAAGGGCTGGCTCGGTGGTTAAGAAGAAGGTCTGTGTCAAGGAGACAGCAACGCAGCTCCACTCTGTCACCCACAGAAGCCTGAGAACCCAAGTTCTATTCCCAGCACCCATGTCAGGGATTAAAGCCACATGTGACCCCAGCTCCAGGGGCCCTAAGATCAGATACCTCTGGCCCCCATGGGCACCTGCACCCATATAGACATAAGTAATTAAAAAAACTTTTTAAAATAAGGACCTTTTGGAATTTAAACTAACAACGAAGCAGGTTTAAAGCCTGGGACGGATGGCCTTGTCAGCCTTCTCTCCCAGAGGTCTCTTGGGAATCCAAACAAGGCTTAACTTTGTTTATAGGGAAGCAATCCCACCGACCTTCATTCCTGAGAGCTAGACACTTTTACCTTATTAATTGGAATCCTCTCAAATGCCCAGCTCCTCCTCAAGAACCACCCTGAGATCTGATTTCTGTCCTATACCCACCTTTAAAGACACTTCAAACCCCACCAAAATGACGGTCTCTATAGTACATGTGACTCCTATAAGGGCAGTGGAGCCCTGCTCGCTCCCCTGCCACCCATGCTCTTGAATGTGCCTTTTGTTTTGAGATCTCTTTTAACTCTCTTAAGCCTATAGTAAAGTATCTTCTATAAACCCCCAACTCTTCTTTGGATGGGGTCACCCTGATACTCTTTTCTGCATGGAAGCCACAAGTACTTGTTTAGCCTGAACCAAGTTTCTAAGAAAATTAGGAGATGCCTCAAGCGCCCAATGGTGGCAGAAGGGTGCTTCCTTTTCTGTCGGATAATAGGTTTTCTATATCACGATATCAGGTTCCTCTGTCCACACAGTAAGCCAGGTTAAGCTGAATTAATCGAAAATTGAAAGAACAGGTTGAGTAAAGCAACTCCCCAGGTGAGTTCTCCAGTCCTGGAGACAGAGGCAGGAGAAGTCACACCCCTGCTGGGATTAAAGCAGGGAGCCTTCCACTGCATTGGTAAGATTCTCTGAGAGGGAGGACTTCTGGAGAGATGTGGAACTGGGTTTTGGTGCCTTCCCTCTGTGGAGTTTAAAGAGAGAGAGGAATGGGGCTCTCTGGATCTAGTATATGTTAACTGGAGGTTCCAACTGAGCACAAAGCTTGTTTGGAAGTTTGAAAGGAGGACTCTTAGGGTCATTTTGCAAAGAAGCCATGCAAAGAACCCGCATCTTGTCTATTAGGGGAAAAAGTAGTTCAGCAACGGTAACAATGTTCTTAGTCTGGTTGCTAAAATAATTTCAAAAGGACCTTGGGAGGAAGCTAAAGGGTCATTTTACTGTAGCTTGCAAGAAAAACAGGCCGGACAAGTTGTAAATTCTTGAAGCTGCTGAGGCAGATGATGGGGGTGTGGGAGGAAGATGCCTTTTAAGTCAGTAGTGGGGGTCTGTAAGGAGCTGTAGGATCTTTAGGGAAAACAAATCTCCATATGCTATGGCAAGCATGCTTCTGGTTTTGTTCAGCATCTAAGGAAGGCATAGAAAGGGGAAAAGAAAAAGATTCGGTTTAGAATTAGAAAATGAGAAAAGAGGGTGGGTTTAGCAGTGAGGGTCTGAAGTGGCATCTGGGGCGTGTAAGTCCATCACTTCACTAAGGGGATGATTATTCCCCCCATCCCTTTAGCAAGCCTTCAGCTAAATCAGCTTCCCTGAGGGGTGGTCTCCTGAGCAGGTGACTGGCAGGACCACTTTGAGGGGGCAATAGTATGTAATCTCTAATCCTGGAAGCAGATTAGACTGTTATATCTAGTTAGCATCTGAGGGAGAAGTTAAGATTCTATTCTTTTAACCAAGAGAAAATAGCTGTCCTTTAGAGGATCCCGAAAGTCCCCTGTTCCTCCATCCTTTTATATGGTAAACTGGAGCTAGAATCTAAAGTGGATGATGAGACTATCCTCAGCGGCCTCCAAGCCTGCTACTAACTGTCTAGCCACCCAACATTCTCCCCAAGAGTTGAGGCCAGAGCTGTTGAGATGGCTGAGAGGACAGGAGCCAAGCCCAATGCCTCAAGTTCAGTCCCACGTGGAGGAAGGAACTGACCCCCTGCATGTCCATTCCAAATTTTGCTGTGGCATGCACGTCTACACACGTGCACACACACATACGATGAAATAAATAAGGGAAATAGGAAAAGAATTGAGACATTAAATTTGTAAGGAGATGAGCTGCTATGCACCATCCGTCTGGCTCTGATGGAGAAAGGTCATTGGCTAATAAAGAAACTGGCTTGGCCCATTTTATTGGTTAGAACAAAGGTGGGTGGAGTAAACAGAATAGTATGCTGGCAGGAAGAGGAAGTGAGCTCAGACTTCACACAGTTCCTCTCAGTGCCAGATGCCTCAGAGAGAGACGCCATGCTCCTGTCTAGCGGGCAGACTGGATAGCTCTGTTTTCTGAGGCACTCTCGATGAAGCTCCAACCCAGGATGGACGTAGGCTAAAATCTTCCCGGTAAGCGTACCTTGGGGTGCTTACTCACATTATTAGAAATGGGTTAGTCCAGGTGCAAGAGTTAGCCTAGAAGAGGCTAGGTAGAAATGGGCCAAGCAGTGCTTAAAAGAATAAAGTGTCCATGTAATTATTTTGGGTAAAGCTAGCCATGTGGGCGGCCGGGGTGCTGGGGACACAGCCCCGCCGCCCCTTATCACAATATAGCTCCTCAGAGCTGAAGTGGGCCGTGGAAGTGTTGCTGGAGATTGTTGCCTGGATCAACATTTCCGGACTCTTGGCATCTTGTTTAAAGAATCCAGGCAACACAGATTGCAAAGTGGCAAGGAAACCGTATTCAGAAACAATACAATAATACAGTGAACAGTGGACTCCATGATTGTCGTGCTGTGTAGTGTTCAGTATCTGCAGCCTCCTTTTAAGGGTTTGAGGAACAGCAGAGTTAGTTGTTAATAATGGGTTATGGGCAGTCTTTCTGTTTTGACTGGTAGGCTTGGATTATGTAAGTCTTTGTTTGGTTCAAACATTCTTTACCATGATCCATTTGATTTGAATCATATGTGTCCCAATTATGCATAGACATATGACAGTAAATACAAGATCTTTCCCTAAAACCTTGGAGGACAGAGTTTCTCTTGCTGGGCATGTACCCAGAACCAGTTCAGGCTGAATTGGCCCCCTGCTTCTCATAGTTCGGTATGTTCTAGAATATGCTTGAATGAAAACTGGCCACAAGAGTTACTAAGGTGAAATCAGGAAAGAGGAACACTCCACTGTTTGACATGCGGTGTGTATGCAACTTAATGCATGTGAGGGCCCTATGCTGCGAGACTAGAGAGTGTGTCTTCATAGCCCAAGCCAGGCCGAGTCCTAGGTTGCTAAGCTATTCCTGTGCCTTTTGGCTACTGAGGGATTCGGTCTTCTTGGAGCTTCTGGGTAGGGGCCCAGAACTGAGTTGGGCAGATACAGTCTCTCCTACGCTTTCCTAAGGTTTTGAAGTCTCCATTGGGAATAGTCTATGAAATCCCTCAGACAAAGGCATCGTTGGCAATGATTACTGAAGTGGTCTTCTTTGCTGAAGCCGTGGGTAATCAGGTTTGTTGGATTCTGGAAGAGAAAAACTGTATATGCTCATTGAGAAGTGGGAAGGCAAGGCTAAGCAACAGAAGCGGAAACAGCACACGCATCCCAAAGAAAGGAGCCCTGGTACAATCAGGATCGAGGTTTCGGTGTTGAGAGGTTTTGGTCAGGCTTTCATTGAGTCTTCTTGGAGGACATTTTTGATATTGTGTTAGAACTTTCCAGATATTTCATCTGGAAATGACGTTTGAATAATAGCCCAAAAGCAACTTAAGGAAGAATGAGGTCATTCCAATTCTAGAAGCTTAGTCTATGAAGGTGGGGAGGGCGTGCAGCAGGAAGAGGAAGCTGGGAGATCAAGTCTCAACCACGCGTGGAAAGTAGGGAATGAAGCAGGAAGTGGGGCAAGGCTATAATCCCTTTAGTCCACACCCAGTGACATACTTCCTCCAGTGAGGCTGCACCTCCAGAAGGCTGCATACCCCTCCTCATCCCACCCCCGCCAAGTACCACCTCCAATTGGGGACCACGTGTTTAAAACCATTTGGGAGGACATTTCTCATTCAAAACACAACATCCACAATAGAAGATGCTGGCACTCACAGGAATGTCAGGTGACAGGCAGAGGGGGGCGTGGAACACCTCCTAAAGGGCCACAAATAGTCTGAGGCGTTTTCTGGCTCCCATCTTATAAACACTAGCATTTCACAGTCAGCCAATCTACTGTGTAGCTGATTTAACACAGGCACAGCTTTTTCCCGTGGAAACTTCTGCTGCCCATTGTCCCTGTTAGCCAAGCATCATATTTTGTGCCTGCAGAGACCACGCATTGCCTAACATCCACACTGAATGGAAGGCTCACTCCTAGGATCTGGTATCAGTAAGGTTGAGAAATCAGGAAAGTAGGCTTCAAGAAAGATAAATACTTGTTAAGGCGTTAAGGCATAAAGCCCTGGATCATATCCGGTCTGCTAGACATCTGACAATTTTATGCTGTCCTTTGTGTCTGATACAACATTTACATGTAATACATAATAGGAAGTTGTGGGTTTTTTTTTTTTTAATTTGGGCAATGTGGACTAGTCCTGGCAGGAGTAATCCTTTACCAGGCTTTATGAAAGTGGAGGATTGAAGAATGAAGCGGGGTCGGGTGCGCGCAGTCATCCCATGCAGCCACATCCATTCATGGCGCCTAAGCATATGCACTGCTAGCCGAATGCAGTTCCGAAATCTGGGTCTTCCGTCTGGAGCACTTGGCGGACCTGGTGTTGTGCCAGGAGAGGTGGAGTGGCCGAGCCGCTTGGTGGTTGCTTCTGCTTGGGAGGAAGGAAATCCTGTTGATAAGTCAACCCGGACTCGGTATGAGAGTAAGAGGATGGATCTTTAGTTTCTCTTCTCTCTTCTCATTCTTCAACGTCTGGCCAGCCAGCTAGTCTCTCAGGGCTTCGACAAGCTCGTGCTGCTGACTGAGCAGGCACTAGAGAGCTTGCACTGGGGCAGATCCCCTTTGTCACGGCTGACAGCGCACCCTCGAATAAAGTCCTTCCACCTGCTCCAAGACTGGAGATCCCCAGCAGCCCTCAGTTGGGCTGCTTCCTTCCCGTTCCTGGATGGGGTCCAAGTCAACCCCGTCCTCTCTCCAAGCCGTTTGATAACTTCCTCACATTGCTCTCTGTCAATCAAGTTCCCGTAGCCAAGCCTCTTGGCAGGTTTCTCACACTTGGAGGATTTGCTCTTTCCTGGCCTTGGGGGCTCTCTTGCTGTTGTGCCTGTTTGGAGCGCTCATGAAAAGAACTGGCCTAGAAGACTGAACGGTGGTCTTGTGAGGATGGGTTGTCACAAGTGTTTTTCTAAATTTATTGACCCTGGGATTGAAGTACCTGTAAAAAAATATGAAGAAGGGTGGTCTCTGAGGGAGCTGGCGCTGGTGGCCCCGTACATCCTGCTCCGTGGCTCCAAGGCTTCCCTTTGCCTGGCTGCTTCTTGTTCTGACATTCCTCATTTCCTTTTTCTCTCCTTTCTTAAGTCTTTGCCTAGAATGACTTTACTGAAGAGACAATATACTGGTTGTTTTCTTTTATTCCAAGCTGGTGCCAGAAATCAGCATAACCACTCGATTCCACGGATGTGGAAGGCTGTGCAGGTTCAGAACGTTTCTCTTAGGCTTGTAGAAGAGCAAGCTTGAGTATAGTCTTTAGGTTTCTTTTTTATCTAAGTCTCTGTCATTTTATCAACAAAGACTTAGGAGCCAGATGTTGGGGTAAAAACTTGCAAGCTCAGAGAGGAAGAGAAAGCACCCAGCTGCTTTCTCCTCTGCCATCATCCCAGAAGGGGGGCTTTCTCCTATGCTGCCTGGAGACAAAAACCCCTCCAACCTCCCCTCTACTTCTTGTGTGCTTCTCTCTTCATCCTCTTGACTTTCACCCACTCTATGACTTTTTCACAGAAGTTGGTTGCTTGCTTGCTCTCAACCTATGGTTGATTTGATTTTATCCTGTTTATAATATCAAGCAGAAAGCTCTTGGATTAACTTTGTGTTCTAGGGCTGAGCTATCCTGTGGGCGCATATTTCGATATGGCACAAAAGCCATTACCCCAGTTTGAGCTGATTACATAGTTCTGCAGACAAGCTGTCTGTGCCCTTAACAAAAGCCAGGATGCCTGCTCCTAGTTTCTTTTGTTAAAGTGTGGATTACCTGAGAAGAGGTGTTGACTGAAACTGGTCAGGATGTCTGGTGCTCCCTTCCTTTTGCAATTTGGAAGGTGTCTTATAGAGATGCTAATTCAGGGCCTACCTGACTGCTAGATGCAGACATGACTTAAGCCCAGGCACCTGAGCTTAAGAGAATCCTGAGGACTGGTCAATTCTTTCTTCAGTATGTTGAGCTCTTAGCTGCTTCTTAGTACTAGCTGTTGTAGTTCCCATAAGTTTTCTGATGTCAGAGGCCATTGTACCACCCACACAGGTTTGTCAGTTAACTACTTTGGTGGTAGGGGAGCTGGTACCTTGAAAAGACCATCAGCTGTTGTGTCTTGCTTGTGTACAACCTGAACAGTCTATGCCTGTTCTTGATAATATCTGTTAGTATTTTTCTCAAAAACATTCTTTATGGTTTGTTTCTGAGATATGAAGAATGCTAATCTGTGTTTTCTATTGCTGCAGCAAATGATGTCCCCCAGTTCATGGCTATATTTGTCACATATGGCTTTAATTTTCTGCCTCCGGCCCTATACACTTGACCGACCTGTTTTGTACTTTGTTTTACCTTAGGTAAGTTCCAGTCCCTAGAAGGTGGATATTTACCTCCTGAAAAGGCTAATTTGGATGCCAAGATTTTGGTGAAATTATTGTTACAACTGTTTCTGTGTCTAATAATCCTTCAATTTCAATGTCATTTATTTGTAGTTCTAGCTTTGGTCTCTTGATCATTTATAGCAAGTATATTTACCAAAATACTTGTTTTCTGGTCTCTTTTGAGGTTTTTGCTTTATTTACTGAAGCTGTTCTATCCTTGCTTATGTTCAGAACAGTGTTGTTTTAACAATAGGCATTAAATCTTTTAATTGCTCTATGAATGGGTTTCTCCAATGAAAACAGGTAATGATTATATCAAATTTGATATCAGGTTCTTGTAGGAAGTCCCTTAGGTCATTTCCTGATGGCAAAGTGTTACCTTGTCTGTCCCTTGTTGATCTGCATTCATTAGTACAATGCTGGTCTTTGCCACACCTCTGCATACTCCTGGGGCCTTCTTTAAAGATTAGCTCTAGAAAAAAAAATACTGTTTCTAGGAATGCCTTGCCTACAATCTCTTTTCAAATGACCTTGCTTTCCATAATTAGAACAACTTATATTTTAATTTTTCTTAAAATTTTAGAAATATCTTTTACTATTGAGTAGCATCATAAACATGAGATCCAATAGCAATCTGTAATCCATTCATCTGTTGGTGCTGATCTTGCCTTTAAAGGCACAATCACCCTTTTGCATTCTGAATTAGTATTTTCAAAGGCCAGAGATTCCATTAATTTTGTCTGAATTCTGGATATACAATTCTATTTATATCTGAAGTTAATCTTTGCAAAATATCAGTGTATGCTTCTTTGGGGCCTTGTATAATTTTAGTAAAGGACTCAGACTTCTTTCCTGATTCTTCAACCTTGTCCCAAGCACTTAAAGTTGCTAAATGACATAGCACCAAGGTATGATCATCAAATTTAAGCTGCCTTTGTGATTCAGCATATTGACCTTCACCTAGAAACCAATCTTTGGAAATATTAATGCCTCTAACCCTATTTCATTGTTCTATGCTCCTCACTTCCTCTCTCCACCATGTTGGTCATTGTAACTGAGGACCAGTTTCCCATATTGCTGTTGCCCAGTCTTTCTAGTCCTGGGAGATAATTCTGTTCTGAGTTTAATATGATGTTAATATCTACTTCATGTAGGAAGAATGCTTACCATATGAAACAACCATTTCCTTAAATCTCTTCCAATCTAGTATTTCTATAGAGTTCTATTAACTTCTTGAAAACTTTGAGGATGTCTATAGTCTCCTTATAGTTCTTGTATACGAACTGGATAAACTAAGGTTGCATCCTAACAACCTTGGGCTGCTCCTCTTCAATTTCATCATGCAGTGATGTAGTAGGTTCTTGTCTAAATTCCTCTATTTGTAATTTTCTTATTTTCATTTATATGTCTTTCTAAGAATTGCAGCTTATCAATCCACTTTTCGTATTTGGCATAGGAAAACCACTGTGACTATTAAGGATAAAATATGATTTACCGGACTGATAGTAATTATAACAATTGATATTATGTCAATCTCAGATAAGTCATTTATCTTTTCATTTCCTGCTTCTAATTTCAGTCTTTCTGTATCATTCTACAGGATTCTAATTCCTGAATTATGATATTTCTCATCCTTAACCTGAGAAATGTTCCCCTTTTAATATTATTTAACTCTTTGAGGACATTCTAGGTGTCTTAACAAACCTGATGTCTTTCCTATTTGTCTGCAGCTGGCATGATTTCTCTGCCACACATTGGAGCACCAAATGTTGCTTTTTGACTAAATCTCAATTACTCAATTTAACAATAAAGACTGGAGAGCCAGATGCTGAAGTGAACACCTACAAGCAGAGAGAGAGAGAGAGAGAGAGAGAGAGAGAGAGAGAGAGAGAGAGAGAGAGAGAGAGAGAGAGAGAAAGCACCTGCATGACCTTCCTCAGCTGACATCCCAGCAAGAGTGTATTCTGCTATGCCATCTCAAAGGAAATTCTTCCAACTGGATGTCCCTCCTTTCTGTTTCCTGTGTGTCTCTCCCTCCACGGACTTCCTCTTATTCTCTATGACTTTTTCCTGTCAGCTGGTTGCTTGTTCTGCCTCTTGACCTGTGATTGGTTTTATTTAATCATGATTAGAATATTCAGACAGAAAACCTGGATATAAGGTGTGTGGTAGGGCTGAGCCACACACAACTCATGGCTTTCCAGTAAATAGCACAATCTCAGGGTTTACAGTATAATCAAATATCCTGCAACATTAGGTCAATCTTTATCTTCAGAGTCTTTGTTTCCACCTGTGCATCTATCTTTGCCTGTGGAGATTACTGTAGAGAGGCTGCAACAGAAAAACCCCAGACTCACTCAGAGGGCTTAGGGAAGAAAAGGAAAAACAAGGAAAACTGAGCTGACGGTGAGGTGACCCTGGTGGATGCAGTTTCCGCATGCAGCTCTGGCCAATGCCTGCAAGCAACTGGCAAGGAGCTATTTCATAAATTTGTGCCCCAAGGGGCTGGAGAGATGGCTCAGCGGTTAAGAGCATTGACTGCTCTTCCCGAGGACCCGGGTTCAATTCCCAGCGCCCACATGGCAGCTCACAACTGTCTGGAAATCCAGTTCCAGGGAATCTGACACCTTCACCCCAATACACATAAAATAAAGCTAAATAAACTGTAAAAAAAAATTTAAAAAAAATGTGTGCCCCAAAAGTTGGGCGCTAGTTGAAGCATAAATCTAATTGATCTTATCAATAAAAACCAGAAGTTAGAATTGGGGGTAAAAACCTGAAAGATTAGAGAAGCAGAGATTAGAGAAGCCAGAGATTAGAGAAGCCAGAGTCCCTTCCTACCTCTTTCATACTCCATCTAAAAAGGCTAAGATCCTGTCTCCTTTCTGTACAGACCTCCAGACCTCTATGGTTAACTAGTGGCTAGCTCTATCCTCTGACTCCAAGCAAGCTTTGTCAGAACACACACAAAACTC
The DNA here is from genome assembly GCA_902806775.1 of Microtus agrestis. Lineage (NCBI taxonomy): Eukaryota > Metazoa > Chordata > Mammalia > Rodentia > Cricetidae > Microtus > Microtus agrestis. The sequence continues at coordinate 12,330 of CADCXT010002647.1, read as the reverse complement.
ACACAACTTTGGTGGGAGGAGCAGGAGCCAGCTGTTCACACTGCATCCGCACTCAGGGAGCAGAGGGAGATGAAAGCCAGGGCTTCACTTTTCCACACTGTTGAACTACCCAGACCTTTCCACAACTTACTTTTGGTCATGGTGTTTTATCACAGCAATAGTAACACTAACCAGGACATTATTAAAATAGTGATTTCCAAGAAATTGAAATTTCCCCACAATCCAGTGATGGGAAAAGAAAAAAGCCGAAGCCTGGTATCAGTCAGAGATTCTCAACAATGTGCCAGAGAGACGGGAACAAAGCTATGTCATGAACAGGGTTACTTAGTAATGTATACTTCTTGCCCTCTATTTGAATCTAAACTTTATGTCAGGACCAAGAAGATGGACTCGAGGAGAACCTGGTGCTCCACTTCCCGATGTGGCCACATTGGATAAATCTTCCTCTACTTTTCATGACTGTTCCCTCTATCAGCCTTTTGAGCCTAGTTTGTTTTGAGGGCTGGGACATAGGCTTGGACCCTAACAACTCTAGTTACCCTCTTTATCCAGAATGATAGCAGTTTCTAGACAACCATTACTCTAAGTTCTTAAACACACACACGGAAGGTCAGGGCTCCTCTTGTCTGCTGGCTGCTCTGTTCTCACTGCATGTCCTTCTTCCCCCATCACTTGGGGGCCTCACGATGCTTCTGATGACCATCAGGTGCAGCTACAGGTCTTTACCAGGAGAATCAAGATGATTTCTGACGATGGCGAGGGCCAGAGAAGGGAGGAAGGGATGATAGAGGGATATGGCCACCTCAGAAATAGGGATAGATGATCCAAGCAGGAGACTATAGCCCCTGACTTCTAACACCGTTTCCCTCATGTCTAAAGGATATGAAGCCTGGCACAGTTATGCACGCCTTTCATCCCAGTACTCGAAAAGTAGAGGCAGGTGGATCTCTGTGAGCTTGAGGCTACCCTGGTCTACAAAGTGAGTCCTAGGACAGAAAGGGCTACATATGGAGACCCTGTCTCTGAAAACCAAAATAAATGATGCTAATAATAATGAATAGTAATATTAAATAAATGGATGTGGAAAGTGCTTGTGTTGCCAGTTCTGGGGTGAAGAATAACATTTCTCAAAACAACTTGTTTTGAGAAATGAACAGTGTAAGCAGCTGTGTGGAAAGACCTGGCCCAGGCTTTGGGAAGCCCAGCAACAGAGGCTCCTCTATTCCTGCTTTGTCAGGTTCTCTTTGTTTCTAACACTGTTACCAAGGTCAACTGTGGCCCGCCAAGTCTCGACCCGCGACGAAATGACGACCACCGACTCAGGATTCTTCTCTATCGCGCTTTATTGAAGTGCTCTTGGTTACAGGATCAGGATGGAAGTAGGGGGCCCCGAGCGGCGGCTGGGCGGCTGAATATATACAGGGAGCTGGGCGTGCCCGAATCGAAAGGCAACGGATTCACTCGGGATTGGTTGGGCTAGTTGCTGGGCAGATCGGGTTATGCAACAGGCGGCTGGCAACGGTTCAGCGCGCCAAAGGCACACTTGTTTACCAGGCAAGCGGCGCCATCTTGTAATGGCGGCAGCAAGTTGCCACATCTCCCCCTTCTTTATTAAAAAATCAAAGGGCCTCCGATCATGACTGAGACTAGAGGGCACTTCCCTTAAGAAAAAATAAGTCCTCCGCTTTTGTCAAGGGGCAGGAGCTGATTCAGAGGAAACCTGCATGCAAAGAGCCATAGTCTCCTAGTGGCTTTACTAGTGCGTTCCCGGACGCAAGTCATTCGGGCGATAGTCATCCTCCCGGGTGCAATGGGCAGCGAGGCCCACCGGGTGAAGAGGCATGACTTAAGCCTCTTTGAGCATAGAAAGCCAGGCTTGGGGGGAGGCGCCTGCCTCAAGTGCAGCAAAAGCCCGCATGATTGCAACCTTTTCCCTCTGACGAGCCCGCATGACCTTGACGATAAGGAGCAACGCTACCAGCAACCCTGCACACATCAACATACCAAGCACGCCAACTCCGGCCCACTCCTTAATATAAGCAAAAGTGGCTACCATCCAATCCGAAAATTGCCCAATAGTAATAAATTCTGCCTTGGTGGCATTAAGGCTTAAAATTTTTAAGGTCAAATTTCTTTGCAATTGTTCAAAACCAATGCTCCAATTGCCCTTTAAAAAATTCGATAACGCCATGGATTCATTAAGGGAAGCATAATAAGAAGTCACACATAAATGCTCTTTGCGATATACACAGCTCATAGCTATAACATCAAACAATTTATAAACTTCTTCTTCTACTAAATCTACACGCTTATTGAGCAATAAAATTCCTGAGGCCAGATGTGCATTAATGGCTTCCTGCTGCATCAAGGCCTCTGAGGTTTTTTGGGTGACTTCATTAATTGTATTTACAGTTTGAACTTGATTAGCCATGGCCACTCCAGCCGTGACCGCTGCCGCAGCAGAGATAGCAATAGCAGTGACAATGGCAGCCGTAATGCCAAAATCCCGTTTTGTGCGGAGAAGAGACATAACAGGAAAATCTTTTGGGTCTGCTTTTACCGGCAGCCATACCTGTGTGGGCATCTTTGCCAAAATAGCAGTTTTATGCTCAAAAGACCAGCATTGTGACAACAAACATTTGGTTACATTACAATCTAATCGTCTCCCTTCTGACAAATTGCTCAATATCCATAAATGTGGGGGATCTACACAAACAGGATGCTTTCCTTTGGTAAAATTATCTATTTTGTTACTCTCAAAAATTTTTAGGCGGGAATTGTTTAAATGGCCTGTATTATTAGACAGTACCCATCGCGAGCTATTAAATAGGGCAAACGGTGATAAATCAACCAAGCCTCCAGCAGCATTGGAATAAATCCAGGGCGATGTAAACAGCCTTTTTGGAAGGCCCTGTTTCTTGACCGGGAAATCTTTCCAAAGCCACCATCCTGGAATTTTTGATTTTGGACTATCTTGGCGTGGTATGCAAGTCACAAAGTTTGGCGGCCATTGAAACTCTAAATTGCCTCTGCAACGTGGCAGAGAAAGGGTATAATTATCTTTTGAACTATTCTGACTACTGCTGGAAAAAAATGGAAAAGATAATGTCATATTTAGGGAATAAGTGGTAACATTTAGGCCAGAACAATTGCCCGAAGTATCAGAGCCAAAAGAAATACCATTAGTCACCTGTCCTAGTGCACTCAGAATGGAACCTATCATCCAGCTCTGTGATATTCCTTTGAGGGGATCTAGCCAGCTAACAACTTCCTTTCTATCTAATAGCAAGCAATCGGGAAGGGTGGCACTAGAATTATGACTAATGCATAGGGTTCCTACCCAATCAAAGCTGGTCTGATTGTACATCTCTACTTTATCATCCACCTGTTTGCAGGGTAAATCAAACTGACATTGTTGTAGGAACAAAGTTGGTAAAATGGTGGAAACATTAGTAACTGGCATAGGGATGGGCCATGTACGTGCTACAGCCCAAAAATGATCATCTTGGCCATTAACAATCTGGCAAAGGGAAAGGAGGGCAAGCAGAATTATCACAATCTTCTGCGGGTTGATCTCTCTCTGGCGACTGAGTATCTTCTTTGGGCCCATCTTGGTCTCTCTTACTCAGGACAGCTCTGGTCAATCGTGACGGAACCCACACGGGATCTGGCCGTTCCTGCGGGAAAACACAAACAGCGCCCCTGGATCTCTGTATCACGGGATCCGGTCCATACCATTTGTTATCTATCACATCCTTCCATTTTACTTGCTCCGTGGAGCGCATGACGTCAAGCGAGTGCCTATCAGCCGCTGAGCGGCCTTTCTCATCCAGAATCAAAAAATTTAAGGTAAAAAGAGCTGTGGACAAGCGGTCTTTAGGCGTAGCCAGGCCCTCTATTCCCCCTGTTTGTTTTTGAAGGAGTTCTTTAAGTGTGCGATTGGCACGTTCCACAATCCCTTGTCCTTGGGGGTTATACGGCAGCCCTGTGGTATGGGCCACATCCATGTCGGCACAGAAGCTTTTGAAGCCTTTGGCAATGTAGGCAGGGCCATTGTCTGTTTTCAAGGTGTGGGGTTTACCCCAGGCTGCCCAGGCTTCAAGGCAATGAGTTTTTACATTTTTTTACCTTTTCGCCTGACAAGGCGGAGGCATGTATGATGCCTGAACAGGTGTCAATAGAAACATGTACCCATTTTTGCTTTCCAAACTCTGGTACATGAGTGACATCCATTTGCCATAACATCAGCGGTTTTAATCCTCGAGGGTTGACCCCCACATGTGGAGGATGATGGAATGTTACACAGGTCTGGCAAGATTTTACAACATTTCTAGCTTGTTCTCTAGTAATGTGAAACCTAAGGCGCAGCGTTTCTGCCGGAACATGAAACCTTTTATGAAACAACTGAGCCTGAGAGATTGGGTCAAGCAAAATAGCAGCCAGTTGTGATCGGGTAAGCTGATCTACGTTTGCATTAGCTGCTGCAAGTGGTCCTGGTAGCCCTGAATGTGCTCTAATATGGCCAATATAAAATTGGCAATCCCTAGCAAGAATATATTGTCTTATTTGTTCAAAAATGGGGGCCACCGTGCTCCTATCTTTAATATCAGAGATGGCTTCCAACTGTCTGACAGCATTGACAACATAATTAGAATCTGAAAGCAAATTAAATTTTTCATCTTGAAAGGCTTTAAAAACTTCCAATACAGTTAGGCACTCTGTAACTTGAGGGGTCCCAGGGCGGAATTGAAATTGAATGGGGTCTCTTCCCAAGACCTGATAGACTCCCAGTCCTGTTTTTGAACCATCAGTAAAAATGTGTAAAGCATCCGGTAACGGAACAGGTGATGTAATTATGGGGAAATATACAACATTATGGCACAAAAATTGTAACAATTTATCTTTTGGATAATGATTATCAATTACATGAGGGTAGGCCGTAACGAGCACAGCCCAATTATCCACTGTCCCTGCTAGTATCTCCATTTGATCTTTAGTATAAGGTGTTATCAATCTGTCAGGAAAACACCCAAAAGCCGAAATAGAAAACTTTATTCCAAGCATGGCAATGGCTGCAACAGCCTCGGGATAATAGGTTATTACCTTCTGGCCCTGAGTATGGCTGTGCACCCACCAAATGGGGGCATCTTGCCAAAAGACCCCAGTGGGAGTCCCCTGGGTATGTAAAACACAAAACAATAATGGCTGAGAAGGATCATATCTAGAAACCTGTGCTTGTTGAATTGCCTTTTCCACAGCCTCTATGGCTTTACGGCCGTCGGTTGTCAACTCTCGGGGGGAATTTAGATCTGGGTTGCCTTCCAAAATAGCAAACAACGGTGCCAACTCTTGTCGCGAAAGTGGGAGATACCCACGTAACCAATTTATATCCCCCAACAATTTCTGAAAATCATTTAAAGTTTTTAAACGATGTAGGCTTAATTTTAATTTCTGTGGCTTAACCTGTTGCTTATTCAATTTTGTTCCCAAAAATTCTACCATATCAGTTTTTGTACCTTTTCAGGGGCAATCACTAATCCCTTTTCCTCAAAGCAGCTTCCAGGGCTATTAGTGCCTGGTCGAGCATGGTCTTTTCTGGCCCTGTAATCAATATATCATCCATATAGTGAATGATACGCATTTTTGAAAAGCTGCGTCTGACTGGCTCGAGTGCTGCATCCACAAAGAGCTGACACATGGTGGGACTATTGGCCATGCCCTGTGGCAACACACGCCATTGATATCTCTTATCAGGTTCCTCGTGATTAACAGAAGGTATGGTGAAGGCAAAACGCTCCTTATCCCCCGGATGTAAGGGGATAGAGAAAAAACAGTCTAGGATATCTATAGCATAAGCTGGCCAGCCCTTAGGAAGCGCTGAAAGCACGGGCAATCCCCTTTGTATGGGACCCATTACAGACATTTGCGCGTTAATGGCCCTCAGATCATGTAAGAGGCGCCATTTTCCTGACTTCTTTTTATAACAAAAATGGGAGCATTCCAGGGTGAGGTGGACGGTTCTATGTGCCCTAACTGTAACTGTTCTTTGACCAGCTGTTGTGCCGCATGGAGTTTCTCTGAGGATAGGGGCCACTGGGATATCCATACGGGCTTATCTGTCTTCCATGGAATCTTAACAGGGTCATCAGTGGCCCCTAGGAAAAACCCAATCCTTTTCTATCCTGCTTAATAGATGGGACTATTGGTTCAGCCCTACCCTGCAAATGATTTCCTAAGCCCGCTCCTGGCACATATCCTTGTTGTATCATCATTTTCCGACTTGCTTCAGAATACTCATGTTCATTTGTTAAAACTAATCTTAATTGCCTTTGCACATCTCTGCCCCATAGATTTAAGGGCAGATCCAACACAAAAGGCTGGAATGATCCCCTTTGGTCTTCCATTGTCCACTGTAAAGTCTTTGCACTCATATCTGGTGTATTTTGGTATCCCAGCCCTTGTAATGTTTGCGTCGCCTTTTGAAGTGGCCAGTTTTTAGGCCAAAACTGACGACTCATGACACTACGGTCTGCCCCTGTATCTATTAGGCCTGAAAATTCTTTCCCTTCGATCTCCAGGACGCACATAGGGCGGTCATCCAACTCCAAGGAAAGGCAGGCCATATCTACTCCTGATGAGCCAAAACCTCCTTTTCCTCGGACTTTATCTTGGGCTGGGAACCGTACATGTAAGGATGGCATCAAAATCATTTGAGCTATGCGGTCTCCTGGGGCAATAGATACAATCCCAAATGGGGAATGACACATCACTTTAATGGTTCCCTGATAGTCTGGATCAATAACTCCCGGGAGGACCAATAACCCTCTCATGGTGCTTGATGACCTACCAAGAATAACACCCACTGAATTTTTTGGGAGAGGTCCTTGTAAATCAGTCGGAATAGCCTGGATACCCATGCTTTGGGTTAAAACCAGCCCGGAGGTGGCACGGAGGTCCATCCCTGCAGAGCCCGTCGTGGCTCGCCGGGGTCCTTGGGAGGACTCAGACTCCCCTCCTGAATTGCCCCATATATTTTCGGGCCCTGGGGTCGAGGGCCCCTTGCATGTTTTTGACCCAGGGACATAGGGATTGTTTATTGGCTGTCCATTTATATCTTTCACAGATCTGCATTCATTTGCCCAATGTTTCCCTTTTTTGCACTTTGGGCAAGTACCTGGCTGCCTGACATTACTTGGCTGTTTGTTCATGGTCCCTTTGTTAGGACAATTACGTTTTAAATGACCTTGCTTGCCGCAGGCGAAACAACCTGTCGGTGTCCCCCTCTGCCTCGTAGCTACCATCATGGCTCTTGCCAAACCTTCATTAGTCAATGGTCCACCAATCTCTCGGCAGGCTTTAAGCCATGCATCTAATCCCTTTCCTTTCCAGGGGGTAATAGCTCTTTGGCATTCCTTGGTACATTGTTCATACACTAGTTGTTGCACTAGGGGCATTGCCTCTTGGGCTTCCCCAAAGATCTTTCCTGCTGCTTCAACCATCCTGGCTACAAAATCTGCAAAAGGTTCATTTGGGCCTTGTATGATTTTTTGTAAGATTCCCTGACACTTCCCCTCTCTTAGGAATCATTTTCCATGCTCTCTTATAAATTTCATTAATTTGTTGATAAACTTGAACCGGGTAAGCTGTCTGATTTGCCGCCCATTGACCTTGACCAAGAAGCATATCGGCATTCCAAGGTGCTGTGTTGGGCGTACGAGCATTAACTCGCGCCTGTGCATGGGCAGCTTCAGCGACTATTGATCTGTAATCTAAATATTGCCCCGTGGAGAGACAAGCTCTAGCTATCTCCCACCAATCATTGGGCGTCAGGGCAGAATTTAATATTCTATCCAACAGAGTTAACGTATATTGGGCATTTGGTCCCCAAGTGCGGGACGATTCAACCAAATCTTTTAGTTGTTTGTATGGAATTGGTTCATGGTATCTCTGCTGGTTTTGATCTTCAAAGACAGGATATGCGAGGGAGGTAATTGGTGTAAGCTCTGCCAAGTAACGCAATGTACCTCGGGCAAGCCTATGGGCCCCTTTTCCTGATCTCACACTCTCCGCCAAGCCGATACGGCCCTTCCCTGGATAAGGTGGCGGGGCTGATAGAGGGGGAGGCCCATATCTTTCCTCCTCATATCTTGCTGTTTCTTCCTCCAATTCCTCCTCTTCCCATTCTGCTAATCCCTCATCCTCATCTAGTCCCTCCTCTTCACTTAAATCCATAGCGGCGAATTCCTCAAGGAACTCGTCAAGAGGTGGGTATAATGGCGCGGTAGGTCCGGGCGTCCCCTTGCTATTCACGCCTTTCTTTTCCTTTTCCTTAGTTCTATTACTAGGACTTTCCTTTTCCTTTTTTAAATTGCATACCTTTATTTTTTCTTTCAGTTTCTCTTCTCTATCCTCACAACCTTTTGCTGAGCTAGATTCGGATAGGCTATCCTGGTGTTCGGCTAGCATGCGCCTTCCTTTCCTGACCTGTTCCATATGTTTTCCATCTTTTAGACACGCAAATATTAATCTCCACAACGGAAACGTGCCAGCCTTAAGGCTACCTTCCTCTTTTGCTCGTCTAAGATCTCTTCCCAACTTCTCCCAACAGGGAACAGTCAAATCTCCCGACACGGCAAACCAAGCGGCTTGCGTATCAATGTCTCTTAGAAAATTCTTTACTGTGCGGTCGGAGATTTTTAATCCTCGGTCTTTTAATAGTGCTTGTATGGGAGTGACGAAGTCGGGAAATGCCCCTTGCTGCCGTTCGAGCCCATTATTGCTTAAGTTAATAGGGCTTTGGTTTGAAACACCAAGTTATCTACCCCGGATGTTACTTTCAGTTTCTTGCGCAGCAGCAAAGGCACTCTTCCCCAGGGCTATCACAGCGCAGCCAAAGGCAGCAAAAATAGACGAGCACTCCAAGGATAATGACGGCTACACCAAACCAAATAGGATCGATTCCCCCAACTGCTAAACTCAGCATACCTGAGGATACTTACCCGACGTCGGCCACTTCGCGTGTAGAGTTCTGAATCCTCTTCGGCCCCCTACGGAGTCTACCGAAGGTCCCGGTTTCGGCACCAGCTGTGGCCCGCCAAGTCTCGACCCGCGACGAAATGACGACCACCGACTCAGGATTCTTCTCTATCGCGCTTTATTGAAGTGCTCTTGGTTACAGGATCAGGATGGAAGTAGGGGGCCCCGAGCGGCGGCTGGGCGGCTGAATATATACAGGGAGCTGGGCGTGCCCGAATCGAAAGGCAACGGATTCACTCGGGATTGGTTGGGCTAGTTGCTGGGCAGATCGGGTTATGCAACAGGCGGCTGGCAACGGTTCAGCGCGCCAAAGGCACACTTGTTTACCAGGCAAGCGGCGCCATCTTGTAATGGCGGCAGCAAGTTGCCACAGTCAACAGCCCTTCCAGTCAAGTGTAGCAACGGAGCTGGCTTGAGAGTTTCTGTCTCTGGGTCAACATTGTAACTAAAGTGCCCAGCTCTGTGTCTGGTCCATCCTTGGTCCTCAGGAAGAGTGGCATTACCTTCCATATGGATGCTGACTTTTGTCCACAGCAAGGTTTGTGTTTCTCCAAATCCTTGTCTCTGCAGCACGGCAGGGTAAGGCCGAGAGGCTTCGGTCTGTAAAGGTCTAATAGCTTATGATGATGTGTGGTCTAGGGTACTTGAGCAGGCTGAATTCTGCTTACATTCCAAGTCCTGTGGCCTGGACCTCACTGGTAACCTCGAGGTGGCCCAGACTAACCTTGAAGTTGTAGGAATTCTCTTGCCTGGACCTCCCAAGTCCTGAGATTACAGGCCTGCCCACCCCCAGCTACCCGAAGACAGTTTGGAACAATGCTGCTACGGTAGTTTGTTGGGGCAAATGGCATAAGACATAAAAGTCCAGGCCAGGGCTTGGCACCGAGTACACACACCGTTCCTAGGGGGCAGCGGTGGGTGCAGCTTCCACTGCCTCCCCTGTCTTCAAGATACTCCCTATTCTTGTCCTTTAAGATGCCTCGCTAACGACACCTCTTTCGCAACCAGCTCACTGACTAGCCAGGTGAGGACTAGAGGGCCACTCGCTCTGCTTGGACCCATAGCCAGTCACACAGGCCTGTGGTTCCCCAGCCACACTGCTCCTCTGAGGACCAAGAAAGCTGAGCATCCATGACCTGCGCCAGTCTTTGTATCACTGAATAGTCAGTAATTTTTCTGTGTTCAGTAAGCACATTCCCCATTTTGAGATCATGTGTGTGTGTGTGTGTGTGTGTGTGTGTGTGTGTGTGTGTGTGTGTGTGTATGAGGGGAGGAGAGGAGTGTCTAGGTTCATGCATGCTATGGCAATCACGTGAAAGTCATAGGACAATATTTGAGAGTTGGTTTTGGCCAACCACCTTGTTGAGGCAGGGTCCCTTCTGTTTTTTTGCTCTGTACTCCAGGCTAGATGACTTTAAGTGATTCTGTCTTCACCTCCTATGTAGCCCATGAGTGCTTCCATTACAGATGCTTGCTACCCATGCAGCATTTTTTTTAAACTTGGATTCTGGACCAAACTTGGCTTGCATGGCCACTGCTTTCACGTGATAAGTTGTCCTACTGGCCCCGTTCTAAATTGCTCTACATCAATTTTCATTTACTTGTGTACAAAGCCTTTTGACACTCACGAATCTACCAAAAATAATTTATTAATAAATGATAGCAGATCATTCTGTCCCTTCACTGTCATCTGCTTCTTCACTCTCTTCTGCTTCAGCGACTGACAGTTTCAAGGCCGGCGGCATCACTTCCCCCTTGACGTCCCTGGAAGAAGAGCAATGCCAAGGCTTTCAAACTTTGAAATGAGAATCTTGCCTTTAGCTCCTCATTTGAACTAGACATTTACCTTGGTACATCCTTTTTGAAAATCTCCTCCTCTCCAGAGGACTCCTTGACCTGCATTCCCTCACTTATGCTCTTCTTTCGTATGTCACGTTTGAATAAATCTGTGAGCCACTGTGGCCACCTTAGCCAGAAAAATCCTTCCTAGGAAAGAGAAGGGGAAACATTAGTTCTGTTAGCCCCACCTTCTCCAGCCACAGCACTGAGTCTCGGGCTTACCTGACTCTCACTGTCTCCCCTTTTTGTCTAAATAAGACAGAACTAAACCAAATACAACTATATACAATAATAACAAATAATAAATATAACAAACAATATTGAGAACAAAAGTTTTGCTAAACATTCTATCTCAAGGAGTCTAAATAATGTAGAGAGTAACTACAATTATATAATCTTCAACTCCGTCAAAGATCTGAGAAGGGAATAAATATTACTTAACAAACGAGATATATCCAAAATGTGCAACAATTGACAGAGACAACTGACTACCTGAGCAATCACCCAAAGTCTCATTTGCAATGTTGAGTCAACCAACTTTGGCTAAGGCCTAACATAACTGACATACCATTATTAAAGGCAAGGAACTTTCTTAGAACTATCCTACCCTGTCTTGGCAGGATAAGACAATCCTGTTTCATTGTCAGAAGTTGAGGTATGGGCTTTTCTTAACCCAAAGGCCAGTTCTGCCAAGAAGACAAGCTCCCAGTGGAGTGTCTTTGGTGCTCAACGTTCTCTCAGGAGTAGATTGGCATTGCTAGGAGTAATTGTGTCTCGTTGGCACAGAATTCTAGGTTAGATTAAAGGCCATTTTCTACAGCTCTTCGAAGAGGCTGAAGATTATACTATCTATCTTGAAGACTGAAAGAATAAACGACTGTGCAATATATGAAGACAATGATCTTCAACTATAAACAATGTCATTACATATCAAATGTAAACAATGTTATTATATAAATAGTATCAGAAGTAGAAATGTACATTGTAATATGGTAGATGTATCAATACAATATAGACAATGTTATAAGCATACTCTTATACAAAAATAGAGGTAGGAACACTCACATTCAATATTCAATATATCAATATACAGGAAACAGTACCAATACAATTTTCTAAAAACAGTAATTCACAAATACCAATCATCCCATCAAACCAGTTAATTCCCCCCCTTTTTTTGAAAATACCCCTAATTCCATAAAATATCTCCCCATCCCCTCAACCCTAAACCAACCATTAAAAGATGTCCCTAACCCTGAGGGCAAACTCTGTTGGGAGAGGGGACATCGCCCTCTAAAATTGCTTCTAGCTGACATGGGGGCGACGTTCTTCTTAGGGGTTCCTGTGAAAGCAAATGATGGTAAAATTCCCAAATCAATGTTTTTAAAATTGCAAATAGTCTCTGAGAATTTTGTGCACGTCTGGCCAAAATGTTGTATAAGATGTGCATCATTT